>JAHZMV010002832.1:0-14772 GCA_027743765.1 Coecobrya sp. COE2 | reverse complement strand
CCAGAAATGAAAGAATCCGCCACTATTTTCAGTTACTGTTTGACGGCCAACGTTTGATTGTTTGATTGACGGGTACAGACGGTTTGATGTCGAAAAATTTTCACCACCCCGTAAAGCACTGCCGGGCTACTTAATTCTGCCATTTGCGTGGTTTATTATTTACACTTATTGCTTTGTGCATTAATTTATTTAAGTTTCTAAAAATGAACTAGAATTAAATATATCATAATAATTTGAGCTATCTAATCAGAAGAATATTTAAATACGACGTAGTTACTTACACATTATGATAGTTGCAAAAATTATTTAATAGTGCCAAAACTCAATTATTCAATATTCCTCAATTTACCTTCGTATACGCACATAATTATAATCAAACTTTATAAACTCTCCATTAACCAAGTTTGATCAAATTGTGTGGCTTCATATTCCTTTGCTCTCGAAAGGCACGCGTTTCCACAACGTCACATTCATTGCGTAAACAAAATGTCCTTAGTCCACCATATCAACGAAAACTGGTTAAAGAGGTTTTATTATATTTATTTATACATATAGCTTCCAAAAATACTTAAATATACATCATGTAATTACTAATATTAATACATTTAGCATTCTAATTGCAAAAGCTTTAAGAGACGCAGTGTCGTTACAAAAATAGTATTGAATTGTTTTTTTAAATTTCACCCTATTTTTTATATTACGTAGTAAAATTCAAAGCGTTCAGTGATCCCTTCCATTTTACTATAACGTCGTAAAATGTATTATATTAAACGTGACGTGCTGAAGCTCCACCTATAGCTTAGTTTGCCTTATTTTATTTCCACAAAACGATTTATGTGTTACTTTTTTCTGGTAAATTTGAACGAGTTACATATGTTTCCAATTAATTAGTATTATTATTAGGCTTTTGGTGTTCAAGATTATTTTCAAAATATAAAAGTTTTTCCCGTGTGACATCAAATAAAAAAAATTGTTGAAAAGTTTTTTTATAGACCGGTTAAAGGAAACATTTTGATTCAAAGTCAAAAGTTTATGTCCCATAAAGTTCAAGTTTTCCTTAGAAGTTGTAAGAGTTTTTGTTGGATTATCGGTAATTTACTTTCTTAAAATCGGAAAACTACCTGCCATTTCCTAATATTTTGTATTAAGCAGCTTATATATGAGTAATGTGGGGTAATGCTAGACTTTGTTTAGAGGCAACACATATAGAAATCATGCTATGTTCTTAATTATTACGTCGTGATAATCTTATCGTGATACTTGGACTATTTTCAGTCTACATAAGCAAACCCTGTCATATCTGTAAATTAATGAATTTTCAGAATACTTTTTCCTAAATCGAAATTCCGTTTGCTTTAGTCTTCCAGAAGCAGGAAATTTATGGTCAATAAATTTCCAAAGTCCATGCAGCTTAGTGGTGTGTCACTTTCAACAAACTGGGACTCACCGAATTTTACCTTTATCGTAGGACTACTCTTGTAAAATCTACGTCTCCATTTTAGTTCCTTCACTTTGAATTTCTCAATTCCGCCAGTACTACTCAAGTCAGTGTTTGATATTTCAAAAGCTTCCTTGCATCTCTCGTAGACTGAAGCCATACCATACCATACTCGTAGACTGAAGCCCAAAAATAAATACCAGACCACCGGTCGCATCCAAATACCATTTTGCAAGCATGAACATACTTCCACCATTTTCACCAGCGACGGGTAATAATTTGATGACCCTTGTCAAACTAGTCGATGTCACCAAAGTACATCCAACTGTGATCAACATCATTACCTACCTTTGTTGAATTCCATTCATGATTATGGCCAGAGTCTGTATATTTCTGTACATTTTTGCTATTTTCATCGCAGAATATTTTTTGGGTTGACTGGCGCATTGGTAAAATCTGTAAATGAAAATGTGACTTAAATACAGGGGGTTTCACTTAACCCTTAGAAATGTTTGACGTGAAATATTTTTTTTATATATTTGTAAAATGTAGTTGGTCATATCTGTATTCTAGACACAAAAATGTGGAGAAAATGATGATACTAAGCTTTTATTATTGTTTAAAAATATGTCGCCAAAACTTTCACCGGAAGTAGAAGAGACCATTTTCGACCTTTCCGGTGGTATAAAGAGCCAAAAACGGTAGGATTTTGATTAGATAAATCTGGTAACTGTCTTTCAGGTTAGTCCGAGGTACACGTGATCCATTCCGAGTGGTAACACAGGTGTTCAAGTTCAGTAGGCCCAACCACGCCACCTCAATTTAGGGGAAAGAAATGTCGATGTTTTCGGATTCTCCCAAAACTCGACTTTTATAAAACGAAACAACATAAAATGAAATGGCGAAACAGTTTGAACTATCCCCTGTAATAGAAAGTAATATAATTCAGTTTTATTTACACACAAAACGTGAAATGCTGCTGAATTGGTTCGCCTAAAGACCACCGGAAGTCAAACCGGAAGCCGTAGTGCATATTGTGTCATTTAGGGGTCACCAATGTGAAAAGGTAGTTTATTTGGCAGAGGAGGCTTCTTCAACAACGATTTAAAAAACTGGAGTTGTATATGCAATGTTATATGATAAATAGACGGGGAAAAGTTCATGACGGTAACGAAGGAAAAGTATTCCGACAAGATGATGGTAGTAGGTACAATCAATTCCCTTGGTGCCAAAACATGCCTCGAACGTATTCGTAGGCCATGATGCTGATTTTCCTAATGTCACTAGGATAACCATGCCGTAGGCCAAGTATATTAATCAAAAGTTTGGGGTATTCATATTTTTTAAAGAAGAAAACATTGTATAATGGGTAAATGCCAACCCCATAAACTAACTTGGTTTGGGTTTTTAGAACAAAGCTACTCAAAGTTAAGGCAATTTCAGTAAGTTGAGGCGTGGAAAATGTTTAAAGACGAATGCGGCAAAGTGACCCCAAATATTACTAATAGAGAGATTCCGTCTTGGAAATGGCTATCGCTGATGAAACTTTAAGGTTTTTGGAATATAATAAACATTATTATGACCGGCTGAAACAAACATTTTAATTTTCACAAATCCTTAAAGTTTACTAAATGATAGGTGAACTGAATCTGTATAAAAAAAAATACAAAATTTTCCAAATAAATTTTCACTTACTTTACAACGCATTGTCTCATGAACATTGTACACATAAATGATAGAACGCCAACTACAAAAGCCGCATTAGTCATTGAAAGTGCCAATATCCAGTGAGTGATAACTATTACGGAAGCAAGCCCAAAGCGTTAATTGACAGGTTACGTTACAGATTACGCTGAAAGCAAATAAGACCTGGTCCGTATATTTAAGATGTCCACAAGTAAATTCGGGTTGAGAGTTTGGTACGCCTTGGAGACTACGATATATTATCAAAACAGTGTGTATCAGAAGCCGTAGCCCTAGTTTGTTTTTTGTTTGTTTGTTTGTTTTTTGGGTGGAAGAACTCCAAGAAAAATTTAAGCCATTCAGGGATTCTGAGATTTTGCAAGTTATACTAAACAACTGTGGATGTCCCAAGATCATCTTTGAAGAGATTTAGTGTATCCCAGAAAGGGGAAAAATGTAGTCTAAGATTTCCAATTTAAACGTCCGGCCAACAACTGCTTATGGATATGTAGGATGAATTCCGGAAGGCTAAACCTGCTCGAGGAATTTTTTGCTTTACATATATATTTTAATGGGAGGAGAAAAGACAAAGGAAACACCGACATTATAAAACGGTTAAAGAACCCAAGTTTAACTCCAGGAATTATTTTAGCTTTGTCTGGCATTTTAAATTAAAGAGTTAAACCTCAGGTTAATCCAAGCATTGCTATAAATAATACAAGAATAATTTACACTTAAACCTTACCTAAAATCAGCGAGCAAAATAAATTTATATCAAGAAACGCTCTACAGAAATACCATCCATCATTTTAGGATATACTGGTATTGATGCCAGCACAGGTTTTAAGCAAAATCTTATATGTTGGATATTAAAATTTAAATTGTTTTTGTCACTCCCATGAGGTTTTGCAACTCTATTTTGACATTTTGAACGAATTTCTAATACAAAGGTGGAAAATCTCACCCACACGATTTCGCACATTAGCTTCTACTTGAATAATTATTTATTCATATCCTTTGCGAATGAAAACCTCAAATGGAAAATTTTAATGTTTCTCACTGTGGTTTGTTTTTTTTGGAGAAATTGTGAAAAACAAGTTATTTATTCCCAATCCGTTTTAGTTTAATGGCGCCAGCGGTTTAATTAAATATTCCAGGAAGGAATCATCGGAAAGATATCGGCAGCATAGATTATCTTCACTATTTTGCGTCACGACTATGGAGCCTCCCAGTTTCCATTTTCTATCGAACTGCTTACCATTTCTAATAATACATATTTCCCTTTAAAAGTCAAACGGGGAACGGTTCCATTTTGCCATTCATAATTCACAGCTATTATCTCTTATTCCTGCTCAAGTTAGCTGAAAAACGTTTGGTATATTTTGAGGAAGAGGGTTTCAATGCTTTTTGCGAGCTAGGTATTTACTAACTCTACCCCGAATTGGATTGAATACTTGTCGAGCAAAAGCCCTACTAAATCATTCACTTGTTTGCTCAAAATATGTATTTTAAAAATTTAACGTACCAATATGTGAACCATTCACTTAAGCAAGGTGATCCTGGTACCATAATTTGTTTTTGTAGAATTGTGTGATTTAATATTCTTCGTTTTGTAATTGGTCTGTAATTTGTTATACATCGAGTGTATGTAGTTACACTTTTCCTTCTAAAATCTATTTCAACATTTTTGAGAATGGATTCGAAGAAAATGCCTGATTTGACGGCTTAATTTATTTCTTCAAAAGCAACCAGTTATAACCAACACAAAACATAATTAAAATTAACTACAGGTAAATTGGTTCACTCTAACAGCCCTGGAATAAAATTGGATGAGAAAGTCAATCACAACTCATACACGCTTTACTTAAGCATCCAGTCTGATTTACGTTTTATAGACATAAGTCGTCTAATCTCCATGGTGTCGTTCTATTAAGTTTATGCATACATATGCCCATTCCAAGAATAATTTCTCTGTCGTGTAGTAAATAATATTTCATTATACTCTTTCGTTAACATGTTGCTTTCAAATGAGGAAGGTAAATTTGACGGTTAGCTTGGCGATCATTTTCATAAAATATTTATCTTTACAAATTTTTATGCATTTTTATGTGGATTATGAGAATAAATTATCGAATTTAAAATAATCTAGATTTTCTTAGATTATCTATACAAATTAAGCTTCAAATAAACAAGCATATATCCGTAATGTTGATTATACAGTAAAAATTTCAAATAAACAGATACCATCTAAGTTATATGAATTTCTCCCCTGGAAGTTCCGTTATTTAACTTGCAAATTTTTATTGTTGGCTAGTAAACCAATTTTAAAGAGTCTTTAGCACTTAGCTATTTGTATCGTTTATTTTGAAAACAATTGTTAGTTGAAAATTTCAACATTAACTTACTTTAATTTAAATACCTCAGCTAAAGTAAACATACCATGAAAATTGGTGACACGAATTTTTTTTTGACAGCTCAATCAATTTTTAAAATGTTCTTACTTATCTAAAATTAGCTAGATTCAGGACCCAAACAATACCACGGAATAAGTCAAAAACACATTTATACGCATGTAGTTAACGTCAAGCGAGGTTAATATTTTTGTTCAACGTAGATACTTGCATATTATGAAAATCAAGTATTTATTTAATTGCGTAAACAGGGGGATTTGTACATGCTGGTCATCTTATTAAAGAAAATGGAACTTTGGTTTGACGCAATACCAAATATTCAATGTATGCTTCCTCATTTACCTACGTATACGCACATCGGTAATTATAATAAGCATGTAAAAACTATCAAATAACCAACTTTGATCACTGTGTATGGCTTTATATTCCTTTGATATTTTATACCTTTATACCTATACAGAGCATGCATTATGACGACTTTCGAGGTACCAGATTTCAGCTTCTGACTTAAATGAGTCGCTTCTCATCAACGTCACGGTCATTACTCAAGAAAAAACATAATTAATCATGTCAAGAAGACCCTGCGTAGAAAGAACGATTTATATTTATTAGAACGAAAAGCTTCCAAAAATGCTTAAATATACAAATATACATAGAATAATTAATAATAATGGTACAATAATTACAATAATATTATTCAACAGTTTTTAAGTTTCCACTTTATAGGCATACATATTTTACTTGATTTTAAATGACTACTTGTAGTTCTGGTTGTGCTACACGAAAAGTTGCAGCCGTTCAGTGAACTCTTCCATTTTACTATTACGTCGTACCGTATATATCAAACGTGACGTCGGAAGAAATTATGTGTTACTTTTTTTATTTCTGTTAAACTTGAGTGACTCGCAGGTGTTTTGAGTTATTGGTTTGACTTGTTTTGCAAAATTATGGTTTCGGTTCCTCAAGATTCTTTTCCATCCACATAAAAATATTTCAAGTTTGACATCAAGTCAAAATGCATTATTGACAAGTTTTTAATATATCGGATGAAGAAACCATTTTGGTTCACAGTCAAAAGCCTTATGCCCTATAAAGTTTACGTTTTGCCAAAAAGTAGTCAATATTTTCCTTCACCTTAGCGCTATTAATGTTTTTCTAAAATGCCAAAATTATGTAGTTTCCTATTGGTTTGTTTAAACCAGCGAATTTTCGGAATACACCATCCATAAAATCCAGAAAGTTTTAGGCGTCCAAAAGCAAGAAATTAATAGTCAGTGAATTTCCAAAATCCATGCAGTTTAAGGGAGTATCACTTTCAACAAACTGGGACTCGCCGAATCTTACCTTGATGGTAGGACAACTTTTATAAAATCTACGTCTCCATCTTAATTCTTTCCCGTTGAATTTTTCAATTCCACAAGCACAAGTACAGCTTAAATCTGTGTTCAGTATTTCAAAAGCTTCTTTACATCTCTCATAAACGGATGCCATTCCCCCAAAAATAAATACTTGACCAGCAGTCGCATCCAAATACCATTTTGCAAACATGAACATACTTCCAATATTTTCTCCAGCGACAGGCAATAATTTAATCACTGTCGTTAAACTTGTAGAGGGCACCAACGTACATCCAACTGTGATCAGTGTCATAACCCACCTTTGTTGAATTCCGTTCATGATAATGGCAAGAGTCTGTATATTTCTGTACATTGTCGCTATTTTCAAAGCAGAATATTTTTTGGGTTGACTAGCGTATTGGTAAAATCTGAAAGCAAAAAATGATAATTTTAGTAACACAAATATTCAAAATTTAAAAAAAATATTTTTACTTACTTTTCAACGCATTGTCTCATGCACATAGTGCACATGAATGAAAGAACGCCCACGACGAACGCCGCGTTTGTAAGAGATAGTGCCCAAATCCAGTGAGTGATAGCCATGAGGCTAATTTTTAACAACAGATGTGCATCCAAGAAATCTTGAGGTATTAAACTATTGAGATTATTTGGTTCATTCCCACGACATTCTGGAAGCATCCAATATCCAAACAATGTAGGTTGGCATGGCTTCACCGAGTGCAGTCCGTAAGCAAACATGATCGGAAATAGGACATAGTTTGAAACCAAACAAAAAACTGCTCCTATGTAAACAAGTTCATTGATCGGTTTCAAAGACGGAACGATATCCTTTTCTGGCTTGTGCTTGCGGTGAAAGTTGACAAGCCCATTGATATAAAAACAAATATTTTCTGGTTGACGGAAGCAAGCCCAAAGTGTTAACTGACAGGTTACGTTACAGATTACGCTAAACGCGAATAAGACCTGGTCCGTATATTGGAGATGTTCTCTTGTAAATTGGGGTTGAGAATTTGGTACGCCTTGGAGACTAAGGCATATTATAAAAATTGTGTGGAGTGATAGTCGAAGTCGTAGTTTGGTTTTTGAAGATTTATTAAGCTCCATTGTCTGGATTGATGAATTCCATCGAAAATGCAAGCCGCTCAGGGATTCTGAGATTTTGCAGGTTATACCAAACAATTGCGGATGTTCCAAAATCATTGTTGGATAATCAAGGTTTACTCAAGAAGGTTAAATATCAGATTTATTGTTGATCAGCACTTCAATTTCAAACGTCTAACCGGTAGAAGCGTACAGCTATGTTTGTTGAAATTCGCGTTAAATATGTCCGAGGCTTTCTGGATTAAATATTTAATGGAAGGGGGAATGGAGATTATATGAGCATTTGGAAATTATAAGACTGAGCAACCCTAAGCTTCAACATTTTGCTTCGACTGAGCAAACACATATTCCCGCATACCAGAATATTAAATGTAAGCACTAAGCCACAGTTTGAATTCGAAATTGGTTTTAAATAACGTCAGAATAATTTACACTCCAAAACACGGAGCTTCACCGTTCTTGCTAAATTTTTTATCAAGACGCGGTCTATCGAGATTGCTTTCACATTCGCAGAGAACACGTAGGTAAATGTCACAGCGGCTTTTGTCACAGTCCTATCGTTTGGCCATACAGAATTAAATATTAAAGCTGCCATTGCTAGTTCGATATTCCTTACGAAATTTTAGTACGGGCTGGCACTAAATTTTTTGATATTTTCCATTATGTTTTTCAAGTGGATTTTGAACAAATGACTTGTACATGGGTGGCAAATCTCACCCACACATTTTCGCCACCAAGCTTCGATTTGACAAATAATTTATTCAGACCGTTGCGAATGAAAACAAAATACGAATGGAAAAGTACAATGTTTGCCAGTGTGGCTAGATGCATTGGTTTGTTTTTTGCTTGAGTTTTGGAAAAACCTATTATTTATTCCCAAACCGTACAGAATATACTTTCCTGGCGCCAGCGATTATATTAAATATTCCAGGAAGGATTCATTGGAAAAATATCCTTGCAGTAGATATTCCGCAATGTTCAAATATTTGCTAAGAATAAATACATCTTTGTTCATTACATAGGTGGAGTGGTTCCACTTCGGTATTCATAATTTACATTTATCATTTCCTATCTTATATTCTGAGCAACTAAACAAATCTAGATAGATTTTGATTTTTAGGAAAATGTTTTCAATATAAGTTGCTAGCCTGTTTTCGTAAACTGTACAATAAATCGGACTGAACCAAATTCCTGGTGAGGATAAAGTTAAATTTATTTATTTGGTTTAACAAAATCTCTATTTTAAGGATTTCGTACATTGGCACCGCTCACAAAAGAAAACAAGTCTGGTGCCTGAAATCCTCGAAGGAATTTTGCGATGGCATATTCTGATTTTCAGAATTATTAGAATATGCGTCAGAAATCCAGTCTATGAGGAATTTGTTTTCTTCCTCTAAATATTCGGCTGCGGACCGTATCTAAAAACAGCTCTAGGTCCACCTCTGAAATCCATTTTCCCAATTCTCAGCTTTGTTCTGTTTTGTACACTTGTATTGCTCCAGGATTCAATATTCACAAATTATTTAAACTTTATTTGCGTCAATTCCAAAACCGGTAAAATCCAAAATGAATAAAAAGTTTATTTAAAAAACCAAGCCGTGGAACAAATTCAATACGAGTTATGTTCCTATCAGTTCAAAAATTGAACTTTGGCGACTTTGCTGCTGTCAATTTTGTAGAACATTTTACTTAAAAAATACGATTTTAACTTTTTGATGGTTATCGAAGTAGATAAATTATTTGAAGACAAGTATTGAAGGTTAATATTTGTCAAAACTCATTCACTGATTCCATAGTAAATTTATATGTTGTTGAGGTTGCATACATAGTTATTCATTTTTGAATAATGAAACTTTTATTCAGTTATCTAAGTTAGAGTATTTAAGTGTTTAATATCTGAGTCTGAACGCATGCAAAACAAATGAGAAGTACCCTTAAATGATTAACAAACAAATCGACACTCCTACTTAATAATAGGTTTCGATATAACCATTTTATAGTACAGGTCACACGTTAGAGTAATTCCACAACAAATAGGTATTGGACTGGGACCATCATTTTAAATTTTAAACCAGATTGTGGCATCGTGTTCCTCTTAAAAAGGTAAGTAAAGTCTGTAAGTTGAATACTTGGAATTAAATGGCACAATATGACACAAAACTGAGCCTTCCAAAGGCACCAGATATTTTCCACAGGAATTAACCAATTTGGATCAAACTTGGCACAAACATTCGTGATTAACATGGGTATTACGAAAATATTTCAATTGAGGAAATATAAATACAATTTTGAATATATCTCTTGGAAATGAGTTACATAACTCATAAATGGTGTGTATGAAGTTGCCCAAGTTAAAGTCTTTTCGTAATTCCCATGTTAATTTGAACTCATTATGAATTTTTAATATCTATTTCCGGAACACAGAAGGGAGTAGTACGATGAATGTCTGTACCAAGTTTGATTCAAATCGGCTAGTGTAGGTGGAAAAAAACTCTGGTGCCCTTTAAAGGCTCAATTTGGTATCATATTAATCCGCAGTCTCAATGTGCCCCATAATTCCAAGTATTCAAATTACAGACTTCAATTACTTTTTACGGATAATATGGTCCTGCAATCTGTTTTAAATTTTAAAATGGTGGTTACTCTTCCATATCCATTAGCTATGCAACTACTCGTTAATTTTTAGATTGGATATGGTGTCAAAGTCTACCTAACTCTTCAAATTTTAAAACTAATTAATCCACACAATTGTTTTATGGTTTCTAAAATTTCGAACACAATTCAAATTAAAAGTTTAGTATTATGGTATCCTACAAAACACGTGTTCCCCGTCTACGTATTGTGTTACCTTGAACAATATATATTTATCCTCCGGAGTGTATACTCTACGGATATTAGAAATTTCACACTCTAAATTCTCATATACGTTCAATTTTTGGTTTACTTTTTCATTATTGCATGCCTTCATCTGTTTTTGTGTGGCTATAAAACCCAAATTGTTCCTACCAAAATAATTCATATCCATCCTTGGGATACCTGCCAACCCATGTCAAAGCCCAGACTACCCACGTGGCTGACTAAAAGAAGCGTTTTGATTTACCAGTTTAATTCGTTCCTTTAAAAGGAACTAATTACTACAATAGCATCCTTCCACCTTGTCAAATTACCTTCAGGTGCCCAATGCTTACTTGTTTATTATTATAGCACTCAAATTGCTCGCTGTTTTGGACTTAACTGATCTATTCGCATTGGCGGTATATTTTCAAGTTAATGAATTAATGAACTGAAACCAAGATTCTTCGAATTACATCTCCGTCAAAAAGGGAAAGTATTATTTCGATTGGAAACATTATCTCTTCTAAGATTTCCAAGATATAGTTGTTTAATTTTACAAAACAATTAATTAGAGAATCACGTCAAATTTCCAGTTTTTCAATACACGTATGCAGCAACACGGAGTATATCAAAAGGAGGTTGTACTTTAATTTGTGTTGTTGCTACGTCCAACCATATATGTTTCAGGTTCCAGGGACTCGAAGTATCAAATAACAATTACTGAAGACTCATCATTAGTAGCCAACACAAAAGAAGCAGATGGTGGGTTGTGTTTTGTATTTGCAATTACACTGCAGTTTTCACACCTATTATCCTATTTAAACTTTCATCATAATCAAAACATTCGGTTTCAGGACGGCTTGTACAAACCCTTTGAATATATCATCCGTATTGCTGACGTGATTCCTCTGTAAGATTTTCTGAAACTATGTCAGTTAATGTTCATATGACGCTATGGTGTATTTTATATGCACCAAAAACTTGCAAATGAATTTGATTACAATTTGAGCCAGGATATCCTCAGTCTCACGTTTCATCCAGACATAACCCACGCCAGGTAAGGTGAAATATTTTCTCACGTTCCCCTCCCACAAGCAAATCCTTAAAGTCTACCAAGAACAAGGTACGATTCATGGGGTTTTCTGGCCACTATCTAAATACATTTGTTGTCTTTCATCGCCTTCAACCGTTCCAGTTGACGTCAAATACATACATATTGTTGTAATAACAGCCGTCATGCAAAACAATTATGACTTGTTTTGAAATTAGGTCATTAGCAAATGTGTTGAATGCATACTTAGTTCCTTGAGTTCCAGGGGTGATGTTGCATTCATTTTCAAAATATCTGATGCTTTGTTTTAGAAGTAGTTGCGAATTATGAGAACGTTATCGCACCAAAACGATTGTTGGGCAAGAATAAACAATCAGCATAAGCGAGAGAAATATTTTAGAGAGAAAATTATTTCTCAACATTTTTTCAGGGACCTTGCCGTCATAATAAATAATTTGGAAAGAAACCACTTCACAAAGAAATATACGCTATATGGTAAATTAAGCATTGTGGAGAATTTCACGATAAATATTACGAAATTTGTTTTTACTCATTATTTATTTTCACTCTGTTTAGCATAAACAATATATATATCGTTGTTATGAATTTTAATTGTTATCATTTCTTCCTGGAACATTTGTGTTTGCTACTCATTTTATTTTTACACGCGTTATTTCTTTAAGATGAAAACATGCATACTTACAAATTTTCGCTGACTGTAAACAATAATTTAAATACAAAAATATCATTATTTTAACCTAACATTGTTTAGAATTCCACTTTTCTGAACATTCACTTAAGTCAAGTGCATAGGTACTTGTTTNATTTTATTTTTATATATATTATTTGTCTAAGATGAAAACACGCATACATACAAATTTTCGCTGACATTAATATATAATTAAAATACAAAAATATCATTATTTTAACCTAGCATTGTTTACGATTCCACCTGACTGAACATTCACTTAAGTCAAGTGCATAGGTACTTGTTTACTTTTTTCGAACCACAAAGCAGCGTTTTGTTTACACTGATTCCCACACAAAATAAATTCATAATGGCTGCTCAGTTGAGAGCAAGGATACTTTTACCTGTGTACTGTTATAAATTACTTAAGTGTATGTTGTGCTAATATTAATAATTTGCACTGGAAATATTATAATTTAAATATGTTTATATGGAAACCGGACCATTTGAACCGTATCCAGAAGATGACAGTCCGTTCTCTATTTCCTCACACGTTGTACATTTTCGCATGACAGGGACGCCAATCCTGGGCAATTCTGTGCAAGACTCGCTTCCAGACAGCTTCTTAGTCAAGACATTTATTTTATAAGAGCGTTTGGAATCACTAGGAAAACCAAAATTAAAAATCTTAGGAATACCGTTCCATGCAAAATTGGTTGAGTTAAATTATGTAGCAAATGAAATAACGCTAATCTTACCCCATTTTAGTTTTTGAAGGTGGAATCATGGATATTAATCCAATAACATTTTTTGGACACTTTCTCTCGTACCATCTTTTGAAAACGGATTTCAGACAAAACATTCTGAAAAATGTTTTTCGGTATCTCTCGCTAATGGCTGTGTACAGAATAAAGTTGCATTCAGCGTTAATGGCAACCAGTAAAGTAAATAAGTTTCCTAATCCAAGCAGAACATTTTCTTCAACGGAATCCTTTAACGGTGTGTGAATGCTGGTGTAAATCAACACAGCAGCGGTGGGAAGCTGGCAAATGAAAAAGACAATGACGATGACTATCAAGTTGATTGTGATACGATCCTGCTGTCGCATTTTCATTGCTTGGCGCCTGTGCACGTAGCAGCTCACAAGTCCCTGGCGAATTTTATGGGAGGCTCGAACGGCATGAATAAGAAAAACGTTCCCCACGACGAGAATGAGAAGCGGAACGAGGACGAAAACGATGGTGGAAAACCAGCGGTATATCAAGCGATACCAGGCATTTTTTCCGAGATCCGTGTTTTCCAAGAAAAACTGTGGAAGCAAAGATGATTCATGTTGAAGCATAAATTTGATTACCTTCAAATAAATTTCGATTAAATGATCAAACGTCTCTTACCGTATTGTTTGCGCCCGTACCTAGCTCAGAATTTCCTGCAACGGCTTGCCATTCGAAGGAAGTGGTGGCAGTGAGAAGAAAGCAGGCCATGTAGATAACACCAGTTACAGCAATTGCTCGGTGTTTTGTACTTGCGGTGTTACCCTATTTAAAGAAATATATTTAATACTTTTTTATTAGATGAATTATATCATAAAATATTTATGGGCGGTTACGTAGATGCATAATATATTTGAAAACGTACTAACCGTTTGTAAAACTTTTATGTGAAAGTAGTGAAATTTTTCTCTGTTTTGAGTACGTTTTAAACTACAAGAACAACAAGAAGTATATGTCTTTATATTGAATTTGAGATAATCCTGCATCTTTTCCGGGGGTATTACGAAATAGCTAATTAAATGGTGATGAAGACATTTTCTGATCTTTTGAATACAGAAAAGAAAACAATTGGGAGAAACGGTAATAATGAAATTCAGGATTATCTCTACTCTTGACTGCAAAAAATAATTACAATTCTAAGAATTGAATTTCGCCATTTGCGCTATATAACTAAAACAAAGACTGGGTAATTTTTTTGTTTGTGGCTTTATCAAAAGGGCTCAGTAAAGTGTGCGCATTGCCACCTGTGTCATACATTTGAAAACTTCAATGATTCATCAAGTTACAAGTTCGAGGAGGAGCATCATTGTAATTAAAATAGTATTTTCTTCTTTCTTCCCGAAACACAGTATATTTCATTAATTTAAAGGTTACTTTAGCAATAACAAATATCTTACCTTTGACAACATCGGATGGCAAATTGCAATGTAGCGC
>JAHZMV010002831.1:0-27002 GCA_027743765.1 Coecobrya sp. COE2 | reverse complement strand
AGTGAAAATCTTAACAGGTTAACAACAAAAGTTTATAGGGGATATATTTTCAAATTAAACCACCATTGTGCACTACACACTATTTATATTATTTACAGTCGGATTTTCCATATATTTCGGAAAACTTGAACAAACTTAAATGAGTGGCCAAGAAATTTGATGAGGTAGAATTAGTATGCATGTTCATTGTATGTGTATTCATATTCTCTACATTTCTGTCTGTACCAGCTGAAAACTAAAGTACCTTTTACGCAAAATTCTACAAACTGTTGAAAATTTTGAAATGTAAAGATTTACATAAACAAGGATATTTTGCACTTCTTAACTTTCTACACTTTTCAAAATGCATACTTTGAATCCTTCAGTAGCCAATAGTAGTAGTACCGGTACCAACACACCACCGCGATTTGCTATATTACTTTCACTACTCCATTGGAACGATCAGCTTAACCATGATCGTCACCACTGCGCCAGATCAACATATTATGCAAGAAAAACAGAAAATGAGAGCCATAAATACGAAATTTTCTGCCGTTTCATCATTTCAGAAAACTAGGTTCTAGATCTGTCACTTGTGAAAAATACGACTAAACTGGAACTATTGTTAGCAAGACTTTCCCCGGAATAATTGTTAGTACAAACTTTTTCGCTTTTAGTGAATAATTTATTTTTGAATTTATTTTTTAGCATTACTATGTATTTTGTTCTGTTGATATATAATAATAGGATCAAAAGTGCTCCAAAATTAATATTTTATCCCAATAAGCAAAAAATAATAGACCTAAACTAATATGAGTAGGTTGACGAATAGAATAAATTCCACTTTTGTCACATGAGTATTTACTTTCTCTTCATTAGTGTATTGCCTCTGAGGATCAATTTTTTGAAATCAGTTTTTGGTGATATTATATTTTAGGATCTATAAAATAGCCTGTTCAAAATATATCAATAGTAATAAGATCAATGATCAATCTCATTGGTATGTTCAGTCCGGTTGTGTACATATAGTACATAGGTATTTATTATGTGGCTCAAAGCGTACCGTGAACATATTAATTTTAAGACTCGGTTACATGACGCCATTTTAGTATGTAGTAGGTGTACCGATTTTCTCTGCAAATTTTTAATCTGTTACGCTGTGATAACTTCTATCGTTGATCAATTTTTCAAGCACTGTCCATATAGCTCAGATATTCGTAAAATTCTAATTTTCCAGCAAATTTAAAAAAACCTAACTGTTGAAACCGTGCTTACTGTTTGTTGCCGCTTGAGGACTTCACAACTGTGGTTTTATCAAGCGAAAAGCGAACAAGGCATACGCATTTTCCACCTTACTTTCAACATTACGCTACAACACTTTCACAATATTGATTGATTCATTTTTGTTTGTAAGCTCATACCACTGATAGTATTTTCATTTTATTTTGAATCCTCTCACGCTAGGAGGTCTTGTAGTATGTCTTTACTAGGATAAGTCAGCTAGAAAGGAATAAGATTTTCTAGAATGATAGCAGGAAAATAAGTTATTTTCGGATGAATGAGTTTTTCATGGAGGCAAATCCTTAAGCAAACACTTATGGGTAGAAGCCGAGTGCATATCCAAACACAGGTATACTCGAGGATAAATGAACAACTAGGGAGCGATATATAAACATATGAAACGGAGAGATTATGAAAATATTACACCTTGATGGAAGATTACGGGTAAGATGCATGCAAAGGGAAAAAGCAAATTTTCTTATACTGTTATTAGTGCAGCTTTAGATAACGGCGGCTTTCTTGAGTATATGTATATTATTACGAGGGCGTTTTCTCCGATTTCATCTATATCAATAACACCGCGCGTGTTGGTACCTTGCTTTGCGTTTTTACTTTCTCCCTACTGTTTCCACTCCTCTCGTGTGGCACTCATGAGTTTAGCATGATTCTTGTTCATAATGCATTTTAAACATTTTTCATCCCTCGAGGACATGATTATTGTGCAAGCAAGCATGAAATCACACGTGAGAAAATGATAAATTGCAACATCTGTATCAGTAATCCAAGAAGTCGTGCTTCTACTTTCTGGTGGTACCCATATCTATTATGATGATCTTCATCGACATAGGCTACACCGCATGAAATATTCGACAATAACATTGATTTTATTATGAAAACATACGTACATGCAAGAAGGCGAAAGAAACCTTGTTACACACGCAACTTACCAAGCATTACATTCAATGAGCATAGCTTTAGAACAGCGAGGAAATATCTAATGGAAGGACGCATGATATTAAAGATTATTTCGGTTGATGTAAATTTTTCTCGAATGTAAAATATGTTATCGCTACTGCCTGTGAATACATGTTCAAAAATGTAAACTACCTACACAATGTTATCACTATTCTTCAAATGAAAATGTTCACAGGAAGCGGTGCGTGGGGTAGACGCATGTCATAATCTTATAGCTCTAGCGATTTGGCTTCTGAACGAAAATGTCCATACGAGATCTTTACTTCAACAGGACGAAATTGTATAGTTTCAAGTGTCACTACTAAGTAATATACTATAGTAATTGTAGATTACTTTCGAATCTAAACCTGTTTGAGTGGAGTTGGAGTATACGGATCTGCAAGATGAAATTGGGAATATCGTGAAAATGACAGCTATCGTATACTAAGCTTCATTTTGTAGTAGTCGTTGATGTGATAAGGGGACTTGTATTGCTTTCAGTTACTTCGGAAAAATTCTGATAAGTACTACAGTAATGCTGACAAGAGAAAATATTGAAAAAGTTGATGGTATTTACAAATGCTAACGGGAATATTTTTGCATCAAAACGACCGTAACGTTGAACTAGAACCTATATTTTTTTTAATTCCTGATTTGCGACTCTTTTCACTTCAAAACTGATCGTTCATGGATAATTACCTATTTGGTTCATTTATTGCTCATTTTAAAACATATACAGCTATGTATAGTAAGTATATATTATAACTCCATTAAACTCAAATTAACTAGCTAAGCAATTATGTTATATGAAATCGTTGCAGCCGACTACCCTAAAGAGCTTGATTAGATTAAGCACATCAATACATTTCCAATTTTGAAGTTTATTGATGGTACCTCATTTGCCCGGAAGGTAATATTCGTTTTGCCAATTTACATAATTGTGTGCATGCGAAGCTCTCGTAAGGAACAATATAATAAAAGCATCAGTCTGCTTAAAAATTAGCAAACACTGTTAGTGTCATCTTGATTCAATATCAATTGAATTATCTTTATTGAGATTATTTTTTAGAAATACAGCCACGTCCAGAGCGATAGGGTAGGGAGCACGCGTATTCAGGTAACCAGCATAGATTTGAATACGCGAATAATAAAAGTAAAGTTTAATATATTTCAGAAGAACTTAGGATATTTAATTCCCCCGGTTTATTGCACACTCGGCTATCTGTCGGCAAAAGAGAATGAAAACGTCATCGATCGCCGACTGGGAATGTAAAAAATATGGGTCTGCTACCAACATTATAGTACGCATGTGGTATAGTATTTACACACAGAAAAGGGTACACAGAAAACATTTATATTTTTCTAAAGGTCCAACGGATGTCACAGACTTTACCACTACATTAAACCTACGAAGATACCTTTCTCGAAATACATACATAAATATTGTTCTTTCCTGGTGTACTGTTACAACTAAAATTCTAGCGTAGGAGTTTATGTAGGTGGATCATCTTTGCTGAAAGCAATCCTTCGAGTTATGGTTGGGTTTGAGGAGAGCCATGGATTTTGGAGCATTGAGTATGCATTGGAAAAGTATTACACACTTCACAAGTCTAAGCGTTTTAAAAGTAATTTGATATCTATCTGTTCGTTTCTTTGTCCATTTCGTCTGATTATTGACGAAGGGAACAAAGTGAACAAGATTATTGGGCCAGTAATACCTCCACCGCGCCAGGATATGACGCACGTCTCTTCATTTTATTGAGAGGGAGATTTTTTGTATCTTCTTCTAGCCCACTTTAGCCCGAAGATATGTACAAAAAGTTACAAAGTCGCAGCAGATAGCTTTCAATCTCATACCCTAGCTTGCGCTTCGTCCCTTTCAACACGAATCAAACTAATAAATCTAGGGCAAAGGATATTGGACCTGCTAAAATGGCAAATCTCAGCAATAGCTGGCAAGTGGAATTGTATGAAAAAGGTCCAGGAAAAACGAATAGAAAATTTTTTTACTGCTTACCTCGGACTCGATGAAATGTTGAAGGGGAATCTTTCTCAAACAGTGAAGCATTTCTGACGGTGGTTTCATCGGACATTTCACTTTATCCGCAAATCGCTTCGCCAAGTCCCGGCCATTTGACAGACCTGATACTAGAGGGGACAGGGCTGAGCCAGACATCAAAATTGCTCGGTGAAATAGGAGACCTGAGGTAGGCATGCAGAGTTAAGATGTGGTCGTGGTGTTGAGTCAGGAGCGGATGGAAAAGAAGAAAGGGAGGTTTTGTTCCATTTTACATTCACACAGTTCAAAAAGGTTCGTCAGATCAGTACGTAGTAGAAGAACGTACAGACGAGCAAATGGGCAGATTCCGATAGAAGAAGTGAACAGGGTAGCAGGGAGGTAGGTAAGAACGATATATGAACAGGAGAAAGTGTTACAAATGTCGATTCAGCAGTAGTCGTAATAGCGCGAATGAATCAGAAATCACAAAGAGGAAGATGGGATGGGGAGCATGGTGAACAGTCGAATAAATGTCATGAATATAGCAAAAGAATCAACGTGATTTTGGTTTTTAACAAAAAAGGTGGTAAAATATAAGATTATTGTTTGGTTTGTTCGTAATCCAAAGTCATGAGGTAGATTCGGAAGCACAATCCGTGGATACCGGAGGATAGGATTATGACCATTGGTTGATACGATTATATATATTTTTTCCGTTTGTGAACGAATGTGGTGTTTCCGGTTCGACCAGTAATATTTTGTGATAGCAATGGTAAAGATCGACAATGTGGAGAATAAGACGCAATGTAGGACATGTGGAGTCGTGTTGAGAATCATGAAAGAAACAAAACAGAATAATTTCATATTAGCTTTTTTCATATTTTCATAATTATCCTAGTGGCCAGTAAGTTTTCATTGTACAACTATACAAAATGTTCATCTTTTTGTAGGAATAAAACAACCTTGCATCTACCAGAATGGAGAATGAGAATGCATTTAATATGATATGTTTTAATGAGATTATGTTAACAAATAAATACACATACAACTAAATAGCCATTGTTACTTTCACCTCAATTTTATATTATATTGTTCTATGCACGTGTTAGCCGAGGCAAGTAAAACAATTTTAAATATTTTCACAAATGGAAATATGTGTTATGTGTTTTAGAAATAGGAAATGGAATTTCAAGCTAAACTGATTAACTGCTTATTCCATTGGCTTTCTTTATATCAAGCTTCCGCTGCAGTTCAATTTTTTCGCATATGGTCCAGGAAAATGTTTTTAACCATAAAATGACACACAATTTTGTTAATATGAATGTATTTAATGGTATATTTCAAAAGGTAATATAATATCCCATTATAGTCTGTCCGATCCCATCACTAATTCTTCTACAGGGTTTCATTAGATTGCCAATCGCATCGCATGTGACACTGTAACTTCAGCTGAATTAAAATACTTATGTACTTCTGCTTTTACATAATATACAGATATGTATAAACTGCCAATTTTATTATTTTGAAGCAACACAATGTCTCCTTCCAAATTCAAATTGAGCTAATATTTATTTTAAAACAGTCTGTGCTATAAATACGTGTAAATACGTACATCCATATTTTTATACAAACACGTCGATTTGTTGTGAAAGTGGTACAATGGTTGCAAAAATGGTGAACTCATCCAAAAATTATTGCAGTCAGTGCAAATAATGTTTAGGACTTGGTATGAAGTAGAGGTAGTGCCTTGTATTTTATTTGCAGAAAACCAACCCAAGCGTCTCTCCACGTTCTGTATGCTCTGGAGAGATGTTTAAGTGGACGGACACACATCTCAGCGATGTGGTAACTTACGACAAGAGCAATTTCGAGAGGCTGTTGTAGCAATTATTATTACTTGAGTAAAAACGCGTCAACATACATTTACTGTACTGTTGACTGCTACTAAAGCACAAATGAGCAACAGCCAAAGCCATTTTCTTCAGTTTTATGTATGCCGTTTATATGCGGCTCAGTAATTATACGAACAAGCGTAAAATAATACTCTTCTTATACCAAACTCGCGCACTTTCTCTTTCGCACACAGAGAACAAATATGTTTTTATTCTCACTAGCGTTAGCGTTTATATACTTACACATGTACTACGCTTATAATGTTTGCACAGTTGCTCTTATAATTATGTATTCTGAAAACTGAGCACTGATATTAGGTACGCGAGTTTCTCTTTCAGTTCACCATGAGCTGCTGCTCTTAGGATTTTCAAGTAGCGGTTCGGTTGAAAATATACCACTACTTTCTAGCAAAAAGTCTATAAAGGTGCAATAAAATGTATAGGACAAATTAAGGAAGAGTTTTTGAACTTGGGTATCAACGAGGCAAATATGTACCAGGCATACGTATACTGAGCATAACAAAACATTCAATATTTGTGTTATGTTTACATGATATTATTGTAGATCACTTCACTGTGTACATGTCGCTCTATTATAAAGGCAGTGAAAGGTACCCAGACGGAGCGACTACATACTAGTTTGTAATACAGACTCCGTCTGTGCAGGAATCCTTGTATATAATGTATATATTTACATGAACTTCATGTGTAAGCTTACAAACCATAACGGAAACCGGCAACACATACACGTAGACTGAGTCTGGCTACGAAGGCAACAACGGTTCCAGGTTTGTTGTAAATATGTAAGCATCACCAATGTAGTTACAACGCATTGTGCAAAGCTACATTTCTCCACGGAGTTTTCTCATTTTATACATTGTTGTTATTTCTAACAATTTGTAAGGTAGGAAAGTATAGGATATGTGAAGACAGAGCATGAGAAGGCGTCGGCTTATATGGCTAACCACATTTTATGGCACATTCTAGTTCGGAGGAGAAGGGATCCGCACATACAATTTTTGTGTACAAATTAAGTAGATTGTATTGTAGAGATAGCATATAATATGAGTTTCTTGATTATTGTTATTACTAAGGCATAGTCGTCTAAACATATACAAAATATTACTGTTAATAGAACAACAGAGAACCAAAGCACAGGAGTTGTTATCGTTAGGAAAGGAAATTACACTGCTCGTTACGACATCTCACTGATTATGCTGACTCTGACGATTAGATACATTTATAGATATAACATGTGTGTGTGTAACGTTGAGCATGCACATCATAATAAAGATTATTATTATAATTCTTACACACACAGCAAAAGCTTACACAGCGCAACGGACAAATCGGTACAGAACATATATTATATACGGTACAATGAAAGGACGATATTTGCACATATTACATATACCAGTGTTCGGTATATTCGATATAAGCACGCAACATTTGACGATAAACTGTGATGATACTTTATATATGATGTATAATACATAGCTTTTCTTCAACTGGCATACTTATTACTTTTGCGTTACACGTTGGCGTTGCTTGTGGTAATAAACTACTTGTTAAGACCGAAAGTGAAAACATGGGATACTCACACATAACACATTACTTCAGCCGGTTAACCTAGCCACGCACGTTGCTACAAATGATGTTATAAATAAGGAACACGCATATACACAGCACACACAAGAGAGACCTAAAGAGAAAGTTATACACGTGTGTTTACAGACGGGTATAAACCTATATAAACCAAACCCTATAGGCCCCTTACAACTGGTGGGATCCCCTGACTCGAAATGTGCACGAATGCAGTCATGGCTCTGGGAACCAAAGTGCTGTTATTGTCTGAAAAGTTAATGTTTTACAACGACCATGATCCCACTAATCGCAATCACTAATGATTCAGCTTCCAGCTGAGAGTATAGATGTGAAATACTTCTACTTCTCTACTTCTCATGTATTTTATACTTCTGCTTTACTGATGACTACAAATATTTATGAACAACGAGGCAACTACATTGCAAACTGATGTTTTTGAAGGTTAAGATATGCAGACAGACCAGACCAACGAGAGATTTCTTCCCCACCATCCATTTTACTCTTATCTTCATCACAACGATGCAATCTAAGAGATGCATAATGTAGTAACGTGTATTTTACCATGAGGTTACATATAACGACGAATAGTGCTGAGTGCTGATGCAATGCAGGTGCGTTTGCGATAAAAAGGAACATTGACTGCCAAAAATGCAAGCTGGGAAATTTACAGAGTCTTACTGTAGACAGGTATTCATTTTATTTATATCAGGTGTTGAGTGCTGATATGCCTTTTGTCCAAGTTCCGCACAATCATTCCACTGATGCAGAATTCCATACGGACATGAACCTCAGAAGAGGAATTACATATAAAAAGCATATCGTAAAAATGTAATGCTATGTGAGGACAACCACCATCATCACAATTCACCACTCATGTTGTTGTTAATGTTCTGGTCGTTTCTTTAGGCGAATACAAAATCTAGTTTACTCACTCACTTTTCAGAGATACTATCTAAATGCATACAATCACACTCAACATTTTACCGCATTGACTTCAAAACCCAGTGTATAGATATATGAAAAAAGACGGAGCACTTCTGTTCTCATGAAATACTTTTCCTGTTCGCATTTTCATATTCGAATTCATACATTATGCATTCGTAGCATCAGGCAAGGAAAAGGATAAGTTGCAGCTTTTGGTTGCCTGCTTCCGCTACTTTTGACGAAATACGATATGCAAAATGCAATATTTTTCTCTTTCCTTCCCAAAAGCCATCCATGTGGAGGTGTGTAGCATTGGTAATGGTAGTTGAGTGAACGAAAGTGAATGCTTGAGTAGCTCCATTTACATGAACACGAAATAGCACTGGTATTGGAAGCACTACAGCTTGTACGTTAAAATCAATGGAACGAAAACCAGTGCTATGTACACTCACTCGGACTGGCCCAAGTAAGAATACATACTTGCCGATTCTCCTACTTTGTTCTGCGCCGTAAGCTCCTTAAGTACTCTTGCAAGTAGAATTTTTGGATTTTCCGTGAGGAGCCCCGTTACTGTTATTGTCCCTTCACAGGTACCTACATCTAGGATCGGCAGTTCTTGAAGGTACATGGTTTAAATGCTCATCATTTTCTCAGCCGTTAGAACACAAACTGACTGACGGCTTTCTTTTCCACTTTCATCTTCTTTTATATGCCCAGCTGCTCTCACAATAGGAATCTGTTCTGTTTGTTATTATGATTATATTGAAGGAGAACTCCTGTTGTCATTTTGAATCACATTTATTCCCTTTGTTTCCTTCATTCTCCACTGGCTCCCTTCAGTTCAGGTCTGTCTAAGACGTGAGATGGACGTATGTGCAAAACTAAAAAAGGAACAGGAGAAGATGTATATAGTGAAGAAATCTTGAGGTACGTCGTCCTTAAGTTTACATTTGAACGAAAAGGGTACTTTCTTGATACTGTTGCTTTTCAGCTGTGTATCATCTTTAGAAAGTGCGGTGCGTATAGTTAAGGGTTACAGGGACCTACATATAATGCGAGGTTTTACTACTCCTATATTTTCTTGAGGTATCTCAGCCAATACTGGGCTACCTCTTCTGGCTAATCCTTATCAGATAGGAAGCTATAACTGCATACAATACATATTTGTTAGAAATTGTTAAAGTTGCTTGTCGCTTCCACCAGATAGATGGATAGATGGATGAGAAATCTGGAAGTCTCAGGAGAAACTTTTTATCTTGTCTCTGAGTTTCTACATGTCCCTACACGTGCTCTTTCCTTCTATCTTTATTCTGTTCACTCGCACAATGAACACAAGAAAGAAAAAGAGCATGAACGACAACTACTTATAGAAATGCCATGTATGAATGGTGGTGTGTGATAGTAACAGCACAGCTGAAGAGTACAACACTGAAGGAGCGCTGATGGTTGTACTAGAAGCCCTAGTCCTTATGCTTTTCTTCCCTTTTCCCTAAAAAAGCATCCAATTTCGGGGTAAACAGACCAGAAGAATTGTGCCATGCTTAGATAGACATGCTCATATATACGTCCGTAATCTTAGGAATGAGACAGATACCACATCTGCTATTTCTTGTGTATTCTTGGAAAATACATTTAGTTGGTAAAAGCATCGTCAATACTACATACAGGAAAAATTCATATTCCATTTGAGAGTAAGTTGGGAGCTATGTCATGTACAAGTTGAGCTTACTTCATATGTATATAATAAAGTAATATAGCACATACATACCACCAAGTCCAAAATAGTTATGCATATGTAAAAATACAAAGCAAATCTGGGCATATGGCTTATATGTACAATGTGTTCTCCTTGCTGTTGTTAAGTGAGCATGTAAAAAGGAAAATGGCAATAGTTATCATCATGGAATGTAAGCACTCACTCTTGCTTTACTATTACTGTGCATTATGTATGTGCTCATGGATGACGGTATTGCTAAATAGGAAATGGTAAATTCTCCTTCTTTGACTCTGACTGGTGAGTAAAGACGCAATGTTATGAGTGAGTGCACATGTCCATAAAGTGGATTTAAATCTCATCAAACTCGACGAGATGAAAAGGCCAGAAGGAAGGGAAAAGGCCGAGGAGAAAGACGTGATGGCTCCTAAGAATCGTGAACTAAAGCTCCAAAATATATCCTTCATTTTCCTTCTTCAAAGAACCATTCAGTTCCCTTTCCCACCACCCAACAACGATGACTGTCTATATGTAAATACACATGAAAAGCGAATGTGCTCGGCATTGCGTAGTAAACCATACTTTGTGTGCACAAATTTAATACAATTTTTGAGAACTGTTTGTCTGGGTGTCTGCATGTTGCATTTACTAGGATTTAACGTTATGGTAAGGGAAAGTAACACAATCATTTCAAGTCGCAGGTTATTCACAGTAAAACACATATACTCTCTGGTAAAACAGTCCTTTTATATAACACCTGAAGCTACGGCTATATTCGGGAAGAAGCGGTTTAACTACAGTGTGTAACAAAATAAACTAAGATACCACACACATACATATGTGGGGGGAAAAGATGACGTGTGTAGTTAAATGATGAAATGCAAGGTTTACTACTGCAGCTACACTTGTGCAGAGCATTTTATTTTTTGGTCATAACAATTCTCCAGAAGAAGGAGTAAAGCGCAAAACATGAAAATTCATAATATTATTTAGGTTGTTTGTTGGTGGCAATGACAGAGAGAAAGTGAGTTGGAGTTTATCACTCACTTTGAAATGTCACAGGAAATGACGGTATGTTTAAAAGGATTTTCCACGTGGGTTGAAATACGTGCCAAAATGGGCCTCTACATGAGCACACATCCCATTATATGAGAGGAGAGAAAAGGATTGCTTACGGTACGTAAATAAAAGGAGGCGAAATCTGGTCATTTATATGTTTATGTGTGCCTGTCTCTATTTTTGCTTTGAATCAGAGCAGGAAGTGTAAATTCGCATTTATATTAACACATGAAATACTAATGCGCGATGTTTTCACTTCAGTTTTACAGTTTCAGCATTATGTGTGAGAATGATGAGACCAGCGTAGAGAACATTTATTTTAGTTCTGCACAATATGCAAATTTCACCCCTTTATTTCGTATAAAAAATGCTTTCCTTGCCTGCCCGTTAGGTCTACGTAATAATATGAACGTTATTACATTGAAATATTACTGACTTGGGCTGTGAAAATATTCAAACAAAGATAATAGACGGAGACTCAATGCCAATGTAAATAATAATAAAATCTTTGTGATAGGGTGATTGTTGTTGCTACCGACGGACCCCATACCAAAGCCTGGCAAGCGTCAATTCGTCATAGTAAGTGTATGGAAAGAACGATGAGCTACCGTTTGTAATGTATTCCAACATTTTTTATTGTAGCTGCAGTTATACAGATAGGTGTACGTGTATGTGGAACTGGACGATGATCACTGTTTATTTACATATTATGACTGTCAAATATACATGTCACAAATACTCAGCCAGATTATTATTGAAGGCAATATACTTGGGTGCCCAAAATTACACTGTATCCCAGAGAGTATTTATATTGAAAATCAGTATTTTTCCATCCGTCACTTTTTTCTCTCTAATCAGTTTCTCTTCTACTTGTCTCCTCTATGGTACATACACTAATTCTTCCTAGTTCATAGTCAAGCATTCAATTTTAATACAAAACGTTTTGTACATACTTGTTTTTAAGAGACACAATATTATCTGAAATGATTCAACTAGTTTGATACATGATTTTAATGTACCGTTTTATTAAATAATGGATGTTTTTTATTTCTCTGAATGCATTATGAATTTCTTTACGAGGGAACCGATGATCAGCTACCGGGTAATTTGGTATCTCGTTCATAGTTCTATGCAATTCTATAGAGAAGTTATGTGCAAAATGTTTAATAGACATGAATATATCTCTATGTATTGTTTGAAATAAAGTGAACCTTGTAGATATGAATAAACGCGTTCCTTGTAGAAATATGCGGCGAGCATATTTAGGGTTAGTCTTCTAGGAATGAATCTGAGTATCATTTTCATGCAAAAATTTCTAGACGCGAGAGCATTCTGTTCTACTATTCAATAATATTGATTCCACAGATTGGTATTAGAAAATGAAAGTGTTTTCACACGCGCGTACTCTACATTCATTTCATTTTTATATGTTCTTATACGGACATCGTTGTACATGCATTGTGTGATCTTGTACAAAAGTACACACATGATGACAGGATTTTGAACCTCGCACTCAAAGCCACAGGCCAGCTTGCATCATTTTTCAAAACTCAATTGAGTTTTGACAGTATATCCAATATTTTCGTATACTTTTGAATTTAGTGGTTTGATGTATGTATGTATAAAACGAAACACCAAGATTCCAAAAAATCAGAGAAAACATGTAGCTCTGAGCAAAACATACAAAGAGATGCTCTCATACAATACATACATTCCGACATTACTTCCTGAGCATATCGTTATGCCGAAAAATGATGAAGGTGACGTTCTCGTTGTCGATGTTGGGAAAGATGAAATATGGAAAGAGTATGGTAAAAATTTACACAGTGAGATTTTCGTTTTCATTATTGATCCTTGTAACAACTCGTTCCCAACCAAGCAGATTTATGACTAGTGACGATGGTGCTCAGGTTTCTTACCTTGACACCCGTCTTACGGATGGGAAATGAGGTAGAGCGATGAAAGGTGTTGCTATATCATGCAACATTATGTATGCTGAAACGATTGAGTCAGTTTAGAAAGCCGGAAATTTAATTCGAGACTTTTAACCCTATTTTCCTAGAATTCAGCACTGAACGTATACCAAAGGAATCAATCAATAACCCTTTCAGATAACCCTTTTATTAAGATCCAGGTCTGCAAATTTGATTCAATATTGTATGAAAAATAACTTTGTTCAGATCCTTCATACCCTCCTCTATCAACGTTTCTTTATGGCACGTTCTTAATTTCCTGTTACACTTTCAGTTCTATTACCAGAAAGTTTTACAAAATGCTAGCGCGCGAGTAAAACATATGCTTCCAGCGAAATTCGTTAAGGTTCAATTCCTTCTTCATTCGTTAGCAAAATTCAAAAGGTTGGTTGATCAGTTTCTAAACGGAAAATGGATTAGCTTCCAATACCACTAACACACATGAAAATTCAATTACGCGTTTATGCATTCTGCAAACTATTGCAGCAGTCAAAGGAAAAAATGAGCGCCATTGCATTAACCAACATCTGTTAGTTTTCTTCAAGCTCTATTTCAGAAAATGAATCATGCAGTTTTGCTGGAAAGAGAAGTTGGGAAAGAAGAAGGAAAGCTTTCATTTTCAAGATAAACTTTCGCCCTTAAACCAACTTACTTTTCTCTCTTCACTTATTTAAGCTAGGAGTATGCACGCTCCTGGAACGGGTAAATCATCATTATTATTATTACTATATACGTAGCACTAAAAACTAAAGAGTTTCTTCTTGCAAAAGAAAGGCCATAAAACTCTGACCTCAGAAAAAGAAAACTGCTTGCCTTGTGCTGGTGATGGTGGCGGCGACACGAACAACTCTACCATTGAATATATCCATACTATAAACTGTGGAGAAAGCTTAATATAAACATAAGTGGGCTAAGTTTCCTCTTTGCTAGAATCAATATTTGGCAAAGAAGTTTTTGTGCGATTCCCTCAGTCCTAGTCCGCTAATCTAAGAAACGAAAGTATACTACTATTATGCCAGGAGGCCTATTTTTCATTCCCTCTCTATATATATGCGTACAACGAAAATATGCGGAGAAGAGAAAGGGACGAGGACACACAGTATATTCGTGGACAGTACATGCCGTACTCCCGCTACCAATCCGGTATAACCTCATGAATGCTTGCTATGACAGGACTTTCACTCTGAACAACTTGCATGTTTTTGTGAAAGAGAAAGTACATTAATGTTTCCAGTGGATGTACATAAATAAAGGGAACGTGATTGTGACTATTTTGCTTAATCTACTATTTTCACCATCATTCGCCGCTTCACGAGGAGAAAGAACCATCTAATATTTGCACCACATGAAACTCTTGCATCGTTAGACAAACTATAGACTGCACATCCTTTAAAAACTACCGGTAGTTGTAGTGATATTCAAATATAACGACATTCACTTGGCTTGTATTAAAAGCTATATAGCAGAGAGCTGGACTGGACCAAAGTGAAAGTTTTTTGTGATTGTTATTCCTTTTATCTGTGCGTTTTTCCCTTCAGTAAACGTTTTTGTGTCCGGCGTGGTTCGCTTTTACTTCTATTTCCTATGCATATTATCGTGTGATCTAACGATAGTGGAATATTATGCAACATTGTTTTTCCATAAAGTTCATCTATAATATTCTATATAAGCACTTCCTGCTGACTCAGCGGCATATCGCCAACTGCATATCTCAACTGAATGCGAGATGTACATATTACATAGTTGTATATTTTAGTGTACACTATATAATGCATGTGCACAATATACACTCTGAAATGTAGAGCTGTACCTATTTTGCTATGTGTTTCTGCCTTTGGTCACAGCAGGGTCTTCATGGATGCGTTTTTCGTACAACTTTCTATATATATCTGTATAGTCGCACGTAGAGGAAATACAGCAACCTCCACAATTCAAAAGTAGGGTTTAGGGTGTAGAAACTTCCAAATTGTACTCCGCTTATTACTGTCTCTATTTCTCGCTCCCATTCCGCTCTGTTTTGTTTCCCAACTCAACTCTTTCAGTTTTGCAGCGGTAGGGAGAGATTGACTATTATCTTACGGTACTAGGAATTGAACTCTTTCTGGTACATAAACATCGTCCTCATAGGGAAAGTTGGAGGAACTCGTCTGTTTGTAACTTAATTATGTCTTGGAGAAATCAAATTATCAGCCTGTCTGAGCTCCGGAAGTATGTTTTACTTGCAAGCTTCCGAATTGGCTTCATCATTCGCGCGCTAAACCAACATTTTCACTACTTTTTGCCATGCCGAGTATGGCGATGATATAAACAGGTACAATAAGAAAAACATTCCCCTCAAAGCATACATCTCAGTCTCCTTCTCGAAAACGTAGGTCACATAACGCAAAGTTTCTGAACTACCGCGGCAAAAATTGTTGTACGCTTACGTAATACCGTCAAGGTAAAATACTTGTTCGCTTTCTCTTTTTCTTCTCTCTCCTGCTCTTGTTACACATTATCGTATGCCGGATGGAAAAAGTTTTAAAAGCAGATGAGAAATAGGGAAGTGGAAAACTGCAAGAAAACAGCACATTGTACCGTACCATCGACAACAACAACGCTTCTATACTACAATGGCCATCTCCTTTACTGTCAGAAGAGGAATAAAGCGAAATGGAAGTTCTGGATTAGGAAATCTTTTAAAATTCTATCCTCGTTCGTTTCACAACAGAAAACGGTATATCCAACGCGTGCGTGTGTGTGTTCTAGGTATCCACAGATAGAGTTTGTGATGTCCTATGTGAGTCCAGCACATGTATATAAAGCTTTAGCGTACTTCTCTGTGGGCCTGCACACCCATTGTTGATACTACTCCTTACATAAATACTGCAATGTCATACCGCTTTGCATGGCTCTTATTTTGTGCTTTTGTATCCTTTTATCTTTTTACTGTCCTTGTCTACTTCCTTTGTATATTTCCTTTGAGCGCCACCATCAACAGTTTGTATGTAAATCAGCCGTTTCCTTCCTCTTCCTCTGGACATCCTCATTTACACACACATTCAGATCAGAAAGAGAGAGGAGCAGGGCACACGCAAAATGATGCTGTTACCAGACGGGAAAAGAATGAAAGTAAAAGCTGAAATAACAAACTTCATTTTGCATTTGCTTTGCAATGTTCACCAAGTTCACATTTACTCATATAGGATTGCACATTCTAGCTGACATTCTGTACTTTTACAGTTGAAATTCAACATTTTTTGTACATTTTTGTCGCACCCGCTTTATATATTTAACACCATACGTTTGAAGATATGTCGGGGAGCAGGCAAAGCACGTCGGAAAGTCTGGCAGAAAATGTAAATGGGTTTTTGTCTTGAGTAGAAGTCCTGGAAAAATACAGATAAGTTTATCTTTTTCCAGTTTAGGCTTGACAAAGATGAGTTGCATTATTGCATTACAATGTCGTGCTTGGAGCAAAATGTTAAGGTGAATGTATATACCTTTACACGAACGTTTATAAAAAAGCTTGAAGAGGAGAAAGCTATAAACTTTTGCATGCAAATGAAGTAAAATGCAATGACCACCACAGCGATGGCTTTTTTGTGTTTGAAGATGTAATAAATGTTGCGTGCGTATTATTTATATATATCATATAACTTGACTTTTAATCTTGCTCTTTGTTTGTGCGCTACTGTATATGTTTATACATATTGTGCCAAAAATGTCTGACTTCTTGAGTAGGATTATAAAGTTGAAATAGAAATCATGGCACACAGAAAATAGAAAAAGCATCGTTGGGACTTTTTATGTTCTGTTGAAATAGGTTGGAACAAGTTCCTATTTTTTCCAAGCTAACAAGTTCATAAAGTGAAAGTAGTTTTGTGGAAGCAGAAACATGTGCATACATGTATACTTTTTCAGAGACTATCTTTCCATCTCGGTACAAGGAAACACTTTCTTCTTAAGTGAGATATTTCTTTTTGGCATGAAACAAGATTTTTTCAAGTTGACTTTTGTTAATTTTGTTGCGAAAGTGACGGTAAAAAAGTTCACATGTAATATATACAACAAAACGTACAACATGGCATAGAGCATAAATAAAGAAGGAAGTACCAAAGGAATTTTAACAAGCAAAGAATAATATAAATTGTGAGTGAAGTCACTCGTCAACTATAGTTCCCTGAAGAAAGAAGAAATGTTTCGAATGAAGTGAATTTAAGTGTATGTAGGCGCTTTTCACAGACACAAACGGAATAAAAGGAGTCATGAATTTAACGAGATGATGATGAAGTTACAAAAATAAGCTAATGCGGAAACTAGAAAAGGAAAAGTTTCGCTTATTTAGTTTCTTTGGATCTGTTGAAGGAGCATCATGTAGTAGACCGGAACGATGCATTTTATAGTTTGTCTCGACAATCTCTAGAAACATCTCATTTAGCATTTTGTTGTAGCAGTATTCACCCAGTCAAACCAATTGCCGTGCAACGCGTTTTCACTTTCCACTGCTGCCGTTTGAGAAAGTTGAAGAGATATATGCAAATCCCAAGTGCTGTAATAATATTTCAGTAACAGCTTCTCATTAACCTCTGATGACATTGACAATGCGGTGTGATGTGGGTTGCTGCGAATATCTGTAGGAAATTTACTAAAATGTAAACTAACTCCTACATTTTTATTCACGTAGTTTCCGCTTTTGGGTATTGCACCGGGGTAAGAATATGCATTGCGTAATAAGAAAAAGGAAGGGAATAAGAATAGAAACGTGGAAGTGGCAAGATGGGAAGAGAAAAGGGCGTTTTCAATTGCCATCATATCATTGGGGCGCAGTAGACCATGAGGCGTGATATACTTTATTATATAATTGTGCATCACGTTCGTTGACAGTAGTTTTGTGTAGTTGTTATTTTTATACAAGGTGGTAGGAAGAGAGAGAGAGGAGCGCATTAACTGCTAACCACAATTTTAGACGCCCTTACCAAAACAGAGAATGGATTCTCCTGAACGACGGCAGGAACAGTAAACTGGCTTGTTTGTGATATTTTAACGTAAGCATGTACACACTTCACAAGTATGAGAAAACAAGATACATATTATGTCGTTCATTCACTCACTCAGCAGCAGTGAAACAAGCCAAGCGTTTTACTATCTAGGAGAAAAGCCTCCTCGTGTCATCATCATCCATTGTCAAGCGTCATAGAACACAGAACAGTTTTCATTTTTGGACACATTTGTTAAGGCACATCTCGTTAGCTCCGATTACGTTATATTACATTACTTTGGATAGACAACAATTCAGTAACGACAGAGGAAACGCTGAGGCTGAGTCTACGACGAGAAGAAAGTACTGCAACTACGAACTATATGGGTTTACTCAAAAATGAACGTAGTCAGTATTCGGGTGTATGGATGATGGTTGTTGGTGAGTACCTTGTATACATTTACAACATCAGTCAGCAGCGTTGTAGACCTCAAAAACGACAACTACGGCAACTATGAACATTGTAACGTAATAAATGTAAGTCCTCTAGTATTACAAAGTAAAGATACAGCATACCTATGCATAAGAATTTGAATGTTTCTAATGGATTGTGGGAGAACCACACGGTAAGGTTCTGTACTACCAAACATATTCACGAATGGAATCATCTATGAAGGACCATCATCAGCAAAGCATCTCTACCATTCATCTGTTTATTTCTTGTATACTTTAAACTTATATGTGTGTATTTGCTGTAGGAAAAATGTGAATGAAATCTATATCAACTAAATTCCCCGATGCACATCATCAAAAAGTCCCCTTTTGGCAATTTTGTTACTTGAATTTCTTCTTGGAAAAATTTGTGTACTACAGAAAAGTAGAGATGTTAAGTTAGTAAAAGCAAGCAAAAATACACCCTCCTCCTGTTTCCCTTTCTTCCTTAACGATTTTCTTACCATAGCATGCCATCAGTGAGATTACCCCTAAATTTTTACTCTGGCCAAATTGCATCCACATCTTCTGCCTCCTTGCTCTCTTTAACGGTTCCTTTCTCTTCCAGAATATTTCTGTGTACATTTTGTCTCTCTCACGTTTGTAAAATGTTTAGAGGAAGGGTTTTATTACCCGGCGTGGCTCTTGGCATCGACTCCATAATGATATTTCCACAAGATTGGAGTGTCATCGTCACTTCATAATCTAGATGAGACTATCTCATACTCTTCATAAGAAGTACGTAAGTTGTCAAGGATCCAAAATTGATCTGATTGTGTCGTTAATTCAAACATAGCCTTTGCCATGGGAACTCGCATGCTGAACATAATAACATTTTGATTAATATGCAATACTCAATGAAAGGGATAAAATGAAATGAGGTTTATACTAATAAGCACTACACTCGTTGTTGGAAATACTATTCGTTATTTTACGCTAGTTATTCAAAATATTAATTTGTGAAGGAAGAGAAATGTCTAGTCTTTGCAGAACTAACAACCAAATTAATTGCAAAAGTATCTCCACAACCAAAAATTATTTTGACTGCTTCGAAAATTCAGTGTATTGTCCTACCTCTCGCGACTCATTAAATTAATCGAATAAACTTAACAATAATGCAATATTTTGTAAAATAGAACGATGATGAAAAGTTCATGCACACACACACCTTTCATCTCGCATTGGTATAATGATTTGGTTCAAAGTTTACCTGTGTACCAATTTCAATCCTGTTGGTTCAGGACAACATATTTCTGTAATTTTGAAAATATACCTAACCTGCACATGCACGGTACACAAAAGTGTGTTACACGAAACAGATACCTGGGTTTGGCTTTCCTTGTATCAAAAACGTCCATAAGTTTGCGCAAAATTTATCACCAGAGTTTCCTTCAAGACAGACGACGGGAAGGAAGTTAGAATGAATGTTGTTTTTTGTGAGTACTCATGCATTTAAACCAACAACCAAAACCTACGACTTGCAACAACGCCATGGCCATAACCCTTACACTCACCATTGTCTCCTCCGTATTTGCTACACAACCACCACTCCAGCTTCTTTCGACGAGCTCAACCACGCCAAAAATGAAGAAGTTGTTGTTTCCTCGTTATTACTTCTAGTCCTACATCCCATATAAATAAGCAAACTTGTTTCTGATGAGGAAAAAACTTTATACCTACCTTTTCAACGAACTTACAGTGGTCCAAACAAAAATGAAAAAGGTTTTTCCCTAACCCTACCCATTCCTCCACACTAACAAGGGAACCTTCTTGGGAATATATTTTATACGTATTCTATGCTCGCAGTTGTAATTCATGTCGTCAGATCGAAAGAAAGCCTCTGGATACAGATAAATGAGAGTAAAGAAATAAGAAAAAATGTGCTGGTTTCCTCTTTCTCTCTCCCTCTCGCTCGCTCCGTCTCTCTTTTCCGTCCCTTTCAGCTAAAGTATGTCTCACACCACTACCCAAACTTGCACAAGCAGACTTTCAATCCACATAGCCTCTCATCCCATAATCAACAAACTACACTTGTATAGTTATAAAAATAACATTCACAAAAATGTTATGGCGCAGTGAAAGGTTTTCCTTCACTTTCATCTATAGTTTTAGGTTAGTCACACCTTTACAACAGCATACTATTGAGGACTATATAAGCGGATGAATGTAAGAAAACCATCGCTAAATAGCAACCAGTTCCACTATTTGGCTAAGGACATGTTTGTCCGTAGGTAAGAGGCATATTATGTATTTTTAAAATGAGAGAACACGTTAAAGTTAACAGCCCCAGAAGCTGAGAACTGTTCACTCAATCTTTCTTCCTCGCAGCAAACAATACTTAAGAACACCACTTTTGTGTTTTAAATATAAGAACTTATAATATAATATTCCTATTTCAGTCAGTTTCACATATACTTTTTTCTTCAATTCCTCATGATGTAAAGAGATATAAAAATACACAGGTACACACTTATTATGCAGGTACATATATTATACACGAAACCATGCACATAAAGGCACGTATGTGTAATAGTAAACTGTGAATACATTTTTCCTCAGACATGGATATCTAGTTCCAGGTTTAAATGGGAAACATTTAGCTGATAAGGTAAAAACTTCAATACCTACGCAATATAAAGCTTGTCCCAAGGTAAAAATATACTAGACAAAGAATATAAAATAAGACGATGAGTATGTGCCTCCTGTGCCTATGCAAGTATATTTTTATATACATGCTTACATATTTAAAGAGTTTCAACCTTGCCTGGTAACAAGTCATCTCCAAGTTCCACCATACCAGCTTGAAAGCATTTTTTGGTGGAAAAACTCAGATAAAGAAGCTTGAACTTAGAACCGGTGCGCTAAGGTGCGCCATGAATTGTTTTGGCATGGTTGATCCGTTCATCTCACTTGAGATATTTAATAAACACCTCTTTATATTTTTAAATCTTGAAGAATGTAATCTGAAGCGAATGATGTCCAATCATTCGTAATGGAGTAGAATGCCTCCATATTGTGGCAATTTCTCTGAAAGGAAATCAGTCAGTACAGTCGATATTAAGAGCGTGTGCCTTGTAACATCCTGCATACTTTAAATAACGAGTGAGTATTGTCTCTTGTGTGTGCACTTGCATGCAAATTCACTGCAATCTCTTGTTTTCCTTTATTTTAGCCTCTGGCTAAAAACGGATGATCTGATGCAATTTGTTTATGCTTTCAAACATATTTAAAGAATGATCTTAAGAGGATGCCAAATATTTTCCTGCTAGTTTATAGCAAGTAGCATTACATTATCCAAATATGGTTCACTGAGGAACGACGCCAAACTTTTCATGGAATAATTTCTGGATAATTTACCATAGCAAATGTGGGAGAAGCAGGCTACAAATTGATGAAGGCTTTAATGGATGCTTGCATCTTTGTTACTCCAGCCTTGCAGCCACTATAGTGAACTTCGTTTGGATAATGTAAAGCGCGGTACCTATTTTTAAATTGATACTATTATTTAGGGACGTAAAAAACTAATAATTCTTTCCTTTGCGAACAATAAGACGATTTTCAAATCAGAGTGCTAATAACTCACACCAGTATGTCACATATTGAAGGTGAAGGTATAGAGGTATGACCGCAACAGTAACATTATGGTAAGTGGCTAATGGCAACGATAACGGTGAGTCTTCCAGGGATTCCAACCGCATGAGCCCATTTGCATTTTTGCTTTTCGGATATGTTATAAAATAGAAGTAGGCATATTTTCCAGTTGTTTCTATGCGATTTAAAAAATACCTAATCAAAAATTAAAACTTCAGGTTTTCTTAAAAATCGTGATTCGGGTGGAGAGTCGTAAATTTTAACGTTGGAGAACAAGAAGAAAGGGAAAAGACTAGAACGATTGAGATTTTGGAACTCTACGATACCACAATTTTCTAAACTATTCGCAATAGGTATATATTATCTAGTTTATGGCGTTAGTAGCTTAAAATTTGACCGCGTCTTGTACGTAATATTGCCTATGTATGCAAATATCAGTGTGAGATTCGTTGTCTAATATATCCACGTTTCTTTTTAAGGACATTTACAACGGATGAGACTACAAAAATACTAACGAAACTGCCTATTTTTCTTTCTTTATGACTTGTTCGCCAACGAGTGCTCCAGGACTCATAGGTATACCAACCTTGTGTATTACTATTAACAATGCCGCGTTGGGTTTCATATCCAGTGCAAACAGGAAACAGCTACGAAGGATATAACTTACATTCATAAGGGGATGCAGAAAGATCCAATATTAGTATAACTCTTTATTTTTTCTCTCTAAGATTAACTTAAACAATAAATGACCCAATTTCGCCTTAAAGTTATAACTTACTATGCTGCATGACGATTGTCTCATTTAAACCATATATAGTGGGCTTGTGAACTGCATGAAAGTAGGATATGCAATTTTTTAAAATCATATAAAACCCAATGGTAGGAATGATGTAACTGGTATGTTTGGCGCTCTGACGCTTTTGTGTGAATTTTGATATGTGGAACCATTTTCTCTGCCCTTCTACGGAGAAAAGTCGCAAGACAGAACTATAACAAACATTATAACAACATCAGCATATATAATCAAATCTAACATGCATAGTATGTATAACGACATGCATTGATATTACAAAGAGACAGCAATGAACTCACTTGCTGTCGTACTTTTACTTTCTCCAGGAAGTACTGCATGCATACTATGTTAGTCAGACTAGGGACAAGAAATTTCAACTACTGCTGCTGCTACTTCTTTTACACCAACACTTCTCGTTGTCCCCTCTTTATTATGCAAAGCAAGTGCGATCCTTATACCTCCCAAATGCATATTAATCTCTATAGCCTTCAACCAAAAAGAAATAAATCTAAACGATAGGAGGAACAGAAACACTGAGGGTACAGCATTTTGGAAGCACGAATGGCTAACGGCAGTGCGAACAGAGTGTAATACATATAAAATGCCATATAGCCCTTGAGAAAACAGTGAAATGCATAATAAAATGAATAGTAAAGCACTCTCAGATGATTATGGTGGTGGTAGTAGAAACGGAGATTATGGTATTCAGTATTCACGTATAATACTTGTCTTCGTATTCATATAGGTATTTGATACGTTGATGTACGTGCATCTTTGAAGTGCTCTTCAATTTCATTCATATAATGATAATGGCAATAATAATATAATGCACTGCTCTTCCAGTGTTGCTTTTGTTCACGTTCAACCTTCAAATGTGTTTTCCAAGTCGACGGCTCTTAAATATACACTTGAGGCAGTGCACACTACACCGAAACTTCTGTGTTGGTAATAAGTCCTACAAAGTTCTTGGTAGAGAAGGTTAGTTGCATGCAGAAACGATCTCATTGCAGTGACACACTGGGAGTCAATATGTGCGTGTCTATGTTTTATACTTCGTTTCTCAGCCAGTGTCAAGCGGTAATTTTACACTTACATTGCTTTGCTTGCATTCACATAACCCTTTCCCGGGTACGCCAATGCCTACATCAAAAGAACAAATATTGTGGAAAGATGATAAGGCTGTAAAGCCTGTTCCTGATTCTTCGTACTGCAGCACGATAGCTACAGAATAGAGTTATGAAATCTGCCGGCGCACATACATACTTTTGTGTTTGAAAGAAGAAGAAAGGAATCGGCAACAAAAGATCGAAACGCATCTAATATTATTATGTACTCGCATTCCCTCGACGAGATTGCTCATGTCGCTTGCCACCATTCACATTAGTCGATGTCAGCCTCTCTCAAGTACTTACTTTAAATAAAGTTCACTTCTAGGGCTCTATCACTGTCGCTCTATCATTCTCATTATTATTGCAGAGTGGGAAATAAATGATAGTAGCAAAATATGCACATACATAATATACAACTGTCACTTTATTTCTCCTTGTCTCCTAGTGCGGCAGCTCGTAGTTCCATTATTGCCCTGCTGGTGCCGTAGGAAAGTTCAAAGACTCATTCGTCAACTCACTCCGTGTTTCGTACCATGTATATAGATCTAGCACATTAGATTCCTGGAAGCGAGTGAGGAGGAAGAAGGAATAAAAATGGAGAGGAAACAAGACGATAATGAAACGTACCATTTCCGTTATTTTCATTTAGACTGATTCCGGGTGCCGTAATACACTACCTAAATGCTCTTTCCTGAAAGGATGACAGAAATCAAGCCAGATGCGTGGAGATGTGTTGGCGTGTCGTGTGTGTGTGATGACGGCAACTAGTATGTAATATGTCAAGGAATATTATTACATAACAGTATACGGTTATGCGAAGGAGACTAAAATGATGAGCACAAGAAAATTTGAATTTGAGGCAAAGTTGAAAACAATTTTACCTTTTTATTTTATATAATTTCATTTTCTTTAATGCAATTACTGCGGAAGAGAGCAAACAGTGGTTTTATTCACTTCAATGAAAGCTTTGATTCTTGTAAAATAAGAAACTGCCGTATACTTAATAATGAGAGATATAATGAAAGATGACATAGAAAGTGCTGACTGCTCATAATGAGATACAAGAGGTTGCTTGTATACTTGAATATCGTATTCTAGTGTAAGTTACTTTGAGTTAATTTTACCTTATTAGCAGAGGACTCATTTCAGCTTGGTTCATATAAGGTTCTTTGGAATATAAAATTTGCTCTACGCTACTACAGACTCTGTACTGTTGTTGATTCCACTAATGGCTTGAGTGTATGGTCTTTAATGTTTACATAAAAAGATTGTATACAACCAGAATCTCATACATCGTCGCTCATCATTCAAAATTCATAATCCATCATTTCCACCCTTTCATATAAGCAGCTATGCGTCGCGTAAACCTAGGCGCAGAGCCATTTATTTATTCCAAGCGGAAATGAGAATAATTGCTTCCCATTTTGAATTCTGACTTTGAAATAAGTGTTCTCCCCCAACTTAACTGATTTAAATTTTTAATGGACTGCTGCACATTATTGTACTATTGGGCAATGCCCGCCCGCACACACAAATGCTAGCGAATTGGGAATTACGTAAAAGTCGTTTGCAGCTCTGCATTCAAATTTTGTTTCTAACGTCCTTCAGCTACGTTTCATTGCACCTGAAGCAAGCAAAGAAGAAGTTGTAATAAAAAGCTTCAAAGAAAGTTTACAAACGAAGGCGAGAATACCATAATATGAGCCGCCATTATCGATAAAAAATATCTAGGCCATGAGGGTCTTTTATTGCCACGACTGATGGCATTCCATCAGGTAGTATTTCTAGCTTTATACGACTGAAGACTTGCTTAAATATATTCATAATATAATCCCAGTAACAGCAAACCGCCGAACCAATCTTTGGAGAAAAGGTAAAAGGGATAAAAAGTCAAACCGTCATCGTCTTCGTGAACCGAACTGTTTCACTCTTTCCAGAGGATAGCAGAATTTTATTCTCTGGACTATTGTAAGGGAAAGGCATACGGGAAGAGAAAAAAGGAAATAAAGGTTTAAAATATTCAACCTCACCAGCCCAACGAACCGTGATTTGAGCCCAATCGATCCATTTTGCTCACGATCTTCCGTTCTTGATACTGTTCAAATATTGGGATACGAGATGAAAGAACTTTCCTTTCTTACTCGTATGCATGACGGGAACAATGGTTGGCGGCGGTGATACACCAAAAAATTGCTACCGCACTAAAGCATAATAGTTTATATGTATTAAGTATACCTTCGAGATATGACCTGAACAATATAATATTTTTTGGCCAGTCTTTTGTCGGCTTGAGGCGTATGCCCGAGAAGACGATTGACTTTGTTTAAGCAGGCAAATAAAAGGGGAGCTTTCTCTTTTGTCTCCTTCTAATGTGTGTACATAGCAAAACAAGCAAGAATATAAAATATCCTGAAATGGAGGATCCCTCTAAAGGATCAAGCTGAAAATAAGGAGAGACGCTGAGGAACTCGGTGTTTCCTTCTGCCTTCTTCAACCTGAGAGGTAGCCATGTATATATTTAGCTTTGGAGATTGCGAAATGTGAATAAGCACAGTCGAGTTTTTTAGAGGCCTGTGGAAAGCATAAAACGCATCAAAAGAATGCCGCACGTAGGCGTCAATAATAATAATGATGATGGTGAAAGTAGTTGTAGTTTTAATGAAATGAAAAGGGAAAG
>JAHZMV010002830.1:0-12458 GCA_027743765.1 Coecobrya sp. COE2 | reverse complement strand
GAGGAGTTTCTAACATGACCACGGGAACGTCAGGAGGTCCAATGTTGGGAATGCCGCAGGCACCAATAAATGGAAATGTGGGTTCCATGCAAAGTCCCCCGCAACAGCAACCAAGTCCCTCCACAGCAATTAATAATAATAACCAAATGATGAGCAATCCAGAGGCAACGCAGCAGTTTTGCCTTCGTTGGAACAGTTATCCAGCGACGGTTGCAACTCAGTTGGCATCTCTAAGGGCGGCGGAGGACTTTGTTGATGTGACACTGGCTTGTGATGGAAGGCAGCTTAGAGCACATAAGTTGGTTCTTTCCGCTTGTAGTCCTTATTTCATGCAGCTTTTTAAGGTGAGCAGTTTGTAAATAGTGATTTTAAATGTCATTTTTATTGGAACATTTCTTATACGGTTTAATTTAAATTTTTCAGAGTACCCCATGCAAACATCCCGTTATTTTCCTCAAAGATGTCGGCTTCCGGCAGTTGGTGGCCTTATTGGAGTTCATGTACGCTGGGGAAGTTAACGTATCTCAGGCTGAGTTGCCAGCTCTGCTGAAAACTGCAGAGGCCCTGCAAGTGCGTGGTCTCGCTGACACAACTCCCAATAACAACTTTCCCTCTCCCCCGAAGCCTGTAAGCAATTATACCTTTGTCAAATTATTCAAATAAAAATGTTCAGCATTCCGTGTAAGTATATATTTTGTGCTTGGTTTGTAGGGCTTTCCCACATTCACGGACCAAGGCACCATGCCCGTCTCCCAGAACACACAAAATCAAGGGGACAATCTGGACCCCACTTCCGGAAGTATATACAACTCGGCTCAAAATGTGTCCAACTCGTCTGCTTGCGACGCTAATTCCAACCCCTGCTCAAACAACCCCATTTCCAAACGCTCACAAAACTCCCCCGTTGGGAAAAATGAGGAAGAAGAGGATTCAAATGACTCACAAGAATTTGATGTAAATCACTTTTCATTGTTGGATTAGTTAATTACTTTCAACTTGCATATTTATGTTCAAATGCTAACTTTGGAATAAATGCTGCCATATTTAGATGGGCTGTATCGAAGATGATGCATCGAAACAAGAGGGCTATTTCAATGACGCCGGCTCCTTGTCACAACAATTTGATGGAACAGGTTTGTACATACATTCCATGAAAAACGTTCCTTCCTATATTTGGAATGCATTTTTTAACCGTAAAGCTAACGGTATTATTTTTATGCTCTAGGTGAAGAATTCGGACAAACAATTGGTGATACTAGTTCCTTCGACTTAAGTCAGGGTGATCTCGCTAACGAACTCCTCACGGGTGAAAACCATACCGATGAAGAAAGTGAGGAAGTGGAAGATGACGAAAATAGCCTTGACTGCAGTAAGACCTTGCCCGGATTTCCTAACGATGGCAGCTTTGGACAAAACTTGGATCTCGGAGGGACTCCAAACGGTGATGCATCCGGGAATTTGGCAGGGTCATCGATGGGGGCCAGCGGTTTGGCAGGACTTGAACCAGGAAATGCGATGTTGAAAGCGGCCGGTGGCATGCCAAATCTTCCACCTCCACTGCCTGGAATGGGTGGTGGTCGGGGTAGGAATCGTTTGGCAAGGTCTATGTTTCCCCTTCAAGGCACTTATCACGGCACCCAACAATGTCCTTACTGTAACAAAGAGCTGAGTAATGTTGGAAATTGGCGGAAACACGTTCTCACGATGCATTTTGCTCGAGAGAAACTTTTCAAATGTGAAATGTGTCCCAGCTCATTTAGAACCACCGAATATCTCCAAAAGCATTATGTGCGTGTCCACAATTTTCCGCAAAAGATGACAAGGAAAAAGATTCCAGGTGGAAAATCGTGAGTGTTTGAAGTACCAAATTCAGGTGCCTGAAAACTTAAATGCATATTATATGCAACTCACCCTGTTTATTCTCTTACGCTCCTTCTCTCAGAAATTAGGTTAAATTGAGAGAAATAATTGTTTGACAATATTTGTCATTGTATTAGAAATGCCCGGTAATTTAATTTAATTACTATAAATTATCTCTTGTTGTAAGACTGGATTTTAAAGGTGAATCAATTATAATATTTTCAAGGAAATATTTACTTTTACTTTAGAATCAAATCATTGCGTCCATTAAATATTTTAATATGCGTGCCATTTATGTTCATTTTAAAAATACCTACACATTTTTATATGATTTCAAACTTTCTACCAGTTTTAGTTGATTCGCTGAAGCATATTAATGAAGTTGCTTTAAATGAGTACAATTTATTATAAACGTGCAGTTAGCATTTTCTTAAATCTTCGTCTGTTACTTTTTCATTCCGTTTTTCATGGACCTCATTATAATTTCAGGGACGAGTTACTTAATAGTATCTTTGTTTGAATAGAAAGTTTTAAGCTACCTTCAAAAGTGACCGTTAAATACTCTTTTGGGTGATTTCTAGAAATTATTGCACTTAATAGTAGCAATATGCCTTTTTTGTAAAATTCAAGATCATCTAATTTAAACTTTATAAGCACTAACTTACTTAAAGATGCGTCAATTTAAATGATTTTACAAGTGAAATTATTACTACGCTTTCATTCAACAAACCTCAATGTATAAAAACGTAACGTAATTACTTAATTACATGATAATACATTAAGATGAGAGTTATTACTATTACAAATGTACATGTATACACAAAAAAATTAACCTAATTGCATTGCATAATTATATTAGTACCTCAAGGTTCACTATCATCGAGACTTTATAATTGACCTTTAAAAATTCTGGCCTTTTACAGTACACAAAGAAACCCTTTGAAATATAAACTATGATATATATGTATCTATATTACAGTAGACATAATTAAAATTAACTTCAACGATGTGAATGTATTGTTAAAAAATCTCATTGTTGTGGCAAGATCTTCCTATTTTATATTATATAATCATGAGATAATTATTAATTATTGTAAGATACTTTAGCAGAAAACGTTATATAGCTCTATATAGAAAGCGAATTAACTTATTGTATAGCATGCGACCTTTAGTCCATAAAACTACTTATTATCGAATTAATATTTTTAAACAATGTTATAAAAATTTTATTGTTGCGCTTTTTGTGATACTCCACACAAAAAATATATAAACCATACCTGCAGCGGACGTGATCATTTTATCGTCTCAATTAAAAAAAAGGATTTACAGTGTTAAAAACAATTATAGTACACACAAATTTTTTCAGTGAACTTCCGTCTCCAGTCTTAATGATCCTGTCTTATATACAATTAACTAATTGTTACTTAATATTAAGATAAAATATTATATAAATACAAACATATATGACTTTTTATACAAGATGCGCTTTCCCTTTTTTTATATCATGTTTGCAACAAGCAAATTTTTACATACTTTAAATTTTAATAAAATAGTTAAATAGTGTTATTAATTAGATTAGTAGTAGCAATAATAAAAGATATTTACATTTAAACTACATAAATTACCGTTACTCTTTTCTCTATAGTCTATATATTATAATGTTTTGTACATCAAGTTTTTATAATAAATTTTTACATACACTTTGTGTATGAAAATACAAAAAATGATTTTTACTTTCATTAAACTGCATTAGTATTTAATTTCTGACATAAAAAAGTTAACTGGCTTAGGCAGATAATCATTCATTAAAATTTAATCAAGCTATAGCTGCTTGCAGCTTTCCCCGTCACTACACCGCACCGGTTTCTCGTATGGCTTGGCTGAGAAGAGATGCATTCAGAAAGCTTGCTACAAATTTGCTCGTGCAGCTCATCAAATTTGCTTTTCGTGTGCTCTCCGCTGTCAACTGTGCATGTTTTCACACTTTCACACGGCCTGTGTGTCTACCTGAATAAATTTGGTTTAATCAATCATTAAACTTCCGGTTTCACTTTACCCCTATTAAAGGTCAGTTTTTTCATTTGCTGTGGATAGACTGGTTGAATATAAAAAGTTAAATAGTATAGTATTTAATGTGGTGAGTGTATTTAAAGGGGTGATATCAGTTGAAGGAAAGTTGAAGTGAGAAGTACTGATTAAGTGAAAATGTCGGACGCGTGGGCGGAAATCCAGGCGTTAAAGAGTAAACGGGAGTCAAGAAGGATAAGATTGGAGGAGAGGAAGAAAGAGCGTCAAGATATTTTAACGAGGGGATTGGTCGTTGGAGAAAGTTCGGCTGGTACCAGTCCTACGTCAAGTCCGAGGGTTAAGGTGGAAGCTGGTAAGATTTTTAATTATGGCTAATTAGTGAGGAAAATGTTGATGATTTATAATTTGTTGGTGATTATCGTTTAATTGTTTTATAGGGTCAACGGATACTAAGCATGCTGTGGGTTCCGTTGGTGGAAATGAATCCGTTCCTACAACCCCATTAAGTTCCACGGCAGTGGATTTAAAGTTTCAGAGTCCAGAAAAGATAAAAACGGAAGCGGGTAGGGGTAAATTACACAGAAGAATACAAGTTTTAAAGGTTATTCTTTATTTGGAGTAAACGGGTTTATTACGACGGTTTATTTTTATGCATTGCAGAAACGGAACATTTTACTGATGGCTCTTTTGAGGATTACGTGTTACAGACCTTATCCGACGTGGCGTTACGTCTTCCGATGGACTCCAAACAGTTACTTACTACTGTAAACAGAGCGTTGGAATCCCCTGTTACACATGTGCAAATTTTCAATCTACTGCAAAAGTTTGCGGTGCAACAACTAATCAGGTATTATTTATGTTTACCCATTGTCAATCGATAATATACACAATTCCAATTAGTAGGGTTGAATCGGTTTGAAAATATTCAATGTGTGTGTTTATTCGTTTATAGCATTGAAGAAAAGCTTTCCGATGGTGGATCTTACCTGGAAATTATCACGGCAGATCATACAAAATTATTGGCAATGGTTCCGTCAAAACGTAAAAGAAAAGGTAGGATATTTTGTTACATATTTAACATTGTTGTGGTACAATTGTAAGAGCTAAAAAGTTATATTAAATTCATTTAAAGTAGGTGCAGATGAAGAGGCGAATTCAGATGACTCTGGTGATGGGGTACCAGAAGAAAAGAAACCCCGAGAGGATGACAACGACGTTTTGGTAAAAACGCTGAAACGACTTGAAAATTAGTTTGCACGATCATTTATTGAAAGCACGAAACTTATGTTGCATCATTGTTCGAAAACAGAGCCTGTTATCCCTTGTTAACGGAAATCGGAAATTTACATGAGTACGTATTGAGCTGATAATAATAACTCCTCATTTGAAACGCTTTAGGTATGTTCATTATGAAGTTGATTCAGAGGATAGGGCGTCAGGAAGTTCTAACGACACTAGATTACCTCTTCTTCCTCCAAACGGGGTATCTTCATCGTTGGAAGCTCAAACGACACCTTCAACGGTTTTGAATCCAGCTCAGTGGATTCAGTGTGACCTACGCTTCTTTGATATGACCACGTTAGGAAAATTTAGTGTTATCATGGCAGATCCACCTTGGGATATTCATATGGAACTGCCGTATGGAACTCTTTCTGACGATGAAATGAGGCAGCTCAACATTCCTGCGTTGCAGGATGAAGGACTCATTTTTCTTTGGGTAACGGGAAGGTAAGGACAATTATCTATTTGGTGGACAATTGGACTGCGCCTGTCGTTTTCTAATTATATTCCGCTAAATACGCTCTTTATTGATTGTCCACTTTAGAGCCATGGAACTGGGTAGAGAGTGTTTGGAACTTTGGGGATATGAAAGAGTCGATGAGCTGATCTGGGTAAAAACAAATCAACTGCAGAGAATCATAAGAACAGGCCGAACAGGTAATAATTTCTGCCAGTTGTTATTTTCGTAAGATTTGCACTAGTCTACAATGTGCCATTTCATTTGCAGGGCATTGGCTAAATCACGGCAAAGAACATTGTCTTGTTGGAATGAAAGGGAATCCTCCAGTGAATCGGGGTCTAGACTGTGATGTAATAGTTGCTGAAGTTCGGGCTACAAGCCACAAACCCGATGAAATTTATGGCATTATCGAGAGATTAAGTCCTGGCACAAGGAAAATAGAATTGTTCGGCCGCCCACACAATATCCAACCGAACTGGATAACTTTAGGAAACCAGTTGAATGGAACTCATCTCGTGGAAGACGATATACGTGATCGAGTAGATGGTAGGTACCCTGATGGCAATTTTGGAGGGAAAACTGCCAACTAAGTTGGCAAATCCACTTCGTTATTTTAAAAATTGACATATAGCGCATTTACCACCGTTTATATAGTGTCCGTTAGAATAGTTAATTATAATATGAATGCATGTATCTATTTATGTATCGAGCACAAATTTTCTGCACGTTCGTGTGGAAAATACTAGCCGTTTCACTTGTTCTCAAATGTTATTTTTTACTTTACGATTACTAATTATAGTTGTGAATAATTGCAATAAAAGAATCGAAAACAAAACTTCCGGTTTCATTCTTTCCATGTCTGGGGTTATGTTTGCATTGGCCTTTACCCAATTTTCTCATGAACTTTGAAATAAATTGCATTAGCCAAACTGCTCATTCGGTTTAGAGTTATAAAAGTCTTCTTGACAAGTTTGTATTTCTTCATGTTTAAAAAGTCCATAAAAATCAAAGTACACAATATAATAACTGGTCTTTTATAAAAGCGTTCTTAAGACAGAAAAAAATTATATAACAAAGCATTTTGTAAATATAGTTGCTATAAACTATAAATTAAGTACAAGTTGTGTAAGCACTGATTTCGTCCCTTTAAATCCTACCGTTTGTCATTCTATCTATTTATAACTTCCATTCCTTGAGTCGTACATGTTTTATCTTTACTACTAAAACAATGCATTCAACCTAGTATAATTATCGGTAAATAAAGTATTTAATTTACGGTAGTTAACAAACATACAGAGTGAAACAACTAAAATACATAAAAATGAGACTGGCTTTGGCCAAATGGACATACTTGACGATTAGTTTGTAGTAGTGATTTTCTTTGAAAATAACTAGTTGTGTCAAGGTACTATGCTTAAATACATGTTCATTTTTCAGATCCGAAGGATTACAGAAAACATAAAAATCTTAAAGAAAAATTTTCTTTTGGCAGAATACAGTAATTAGTAGGGTAAATAGGTATATTTCGCGATAAAATATTATTTCACGTTGGTTTACTATACTAACATTTTATATATAGGTAGTTAAAATAGGAATAGAGAGAGAAGAAGAAGGTCAATCACATTATTATTCATTGTTGTACATCGGAATAGTTAGGTAATTAGAACACAGAAAACGCATGGCATATATTATCTAAACCACAAATTTTTTAGGTAAGACTTCCAATACAAAAGAAGATGCTACCAACGATTTACAGATAAATTTACAGTTTCAAGTAAGATTTTTACAGATTGGGTCACACATAAGCAGGTACAAAAAACGGTCTCATTTTATTCCACGGGCTTATATGACATGGCATCATTATCATCGTGCCATGATTAATGAGCTGTAGCAGCGTCAAGTAATTAGCATGCCATTTTTTTGGGACAAAGCAAGAATAAAGATAAAGTTTATTAATATAATACCTTCCTTACACACTTGCAAACGTACGTGTCATTTTTTTAAAGAATCAGGTTTCTAATTTGCCACTAGTGTGAATATGTATAATATTGCTTATCATGATAGGCAGTTCGGAGTTTTAAAATTATTATTGTTACGTTACTTTTAAAAATCAGTGCAACAATTATTTTTGTTTTTAGACCCCTCTACTAGTATTGCATGTGTGCTTTTTTAGTTGGTTTGGTGGTAGGCTGTTTTGTTAGCTAAATGTCATCACTAATAATAATACTCGTCTGAATGAAATGTTATATACCACTTTCATATAATCAATAGAAACTATCGATAATCGATAACGTTCTCGTTATAATTATTATTTTTGTAACAACGGATTAAATTATGTAGTACGTTATCATTATCAATAGCAGCCTACACAAAAAACAGAGAAAAAACATTTTTATCACTTATATTTTTTAATTATTGCTGTACATAACAATGGAAAAGCTTACTTTACAAACAATTGTAACAAAAACAAATATATAACATACGTAAAACAATAACGGTTAAAAAGGTTCACTCTAATAATTATATAATGTATAGCCCTAATGTATATGTATCGTTTATATGATCGGTCGTTATCACTTTTAATCATTATTTAGGTAAGTACTCTAGAGTTCTTTTGGAAGATAGATAAACATCACGTTTCTTCTAAAAAAGGCTGTTAAATATAATATACTTATATTTGATTGTTTTCATGTAATACACTTCAGGTTATCATTTAGCCCACCATGATGAAAAATGACTCTATGCTATATCGTATATATATTTTTTAAAGTTTTTAGGTAAATTGTTATGCAGTATGCGGGTTTTTAATATTCTGGCTTTTTTTCAGTATCATCAGCACTGCATGCATATTAGTACCTTATCTTCAACTTTTTCTAATACACCTTCAAATTATGGTTTTAAAGTTAAAATCTATGTATCTACCTATTAGTATAATGGATTTTGGAACAACTAAGCCTTTTGTGGTGTGGTAAACTGCGACGCGAATTGACACATAATATCCGACTCCTTCTGTTCTGACATATTATAATCATCGTATAATTAACTGCTCTGTTGCTGCTGCCTCCCATTCTCTTTCCGACTTAATTTGGTTGGAATTGGAAAAGTAGTAAAAATGTGAGGCTGCCAGTGCACTGCTACAGATGCAACTCGTCGCTGTTTGTAGCTGTGGGGTTTGATGACACAGTGTTATCCTCAAGTTGGATTCCGGTTAAATCTCGGATTTCATCCACGTCGTACCTGTGCATATGCATACAAATGAGAAGCCAATTAATGTACTGCTTAATTTTTTTTAAACTTTCTACTTTCTATATACCTACATTACATTGTTAAATTTATTTATAATGAATCTCATTTAGAGATCATTCACATTTACGTACCTATCATCATCAGAGCCTGATTGCTGCGAGCCCGCTGATAAGTGTGAGCCTGCTGAAATCTGTGATGTTCTTGTAAGGGAACCTCGTCGTGGTGTTAAGTACTGGTAATTGGCTGGTCTCACGGTTATGATAAGATTGGAACTGTTGGCTATCATCATGTCTGTAACTTGATCTAGAGATTTTCCTGCCACCTCGATCCCATTTACTTCCAGCACCTCATCGTTTATTCCTAACAAACCGGTAGATTCAGCGAGACCTCCGGGAACCAGCCTATAAAAATTGTATATGAAATATCAATAAATAATTGTATTTTTCTCTCATTCCTGCATGCATACATCATCATTACAGTATAGAAAGTTTTGACAAACCTGGAGATAAAAATTCCAGGAACTTTCTCTAGACCATGAGGCGTGACACGAATTGAGGTTCCATCCCTAATATAAAATCCCAATGGCTTATCAGAATTTTGATGCTTAAGCAGCTTGACTCTCCGACACGTTTCGGGAACAATGTCTACGTCAATGATGGCAGACACTTGTCGGAAATCTTGAGGATTGGAAATTGTAAGCGGATGATGGGTAGACTTTTGTCTTGGCGTAAGTAGCGATGATATTAGCGTTCGAGATTTATTAGTGGAACCGTTCAAATCTACTTGGGAGTCTCCTTTCCTCTGGAGAAATACTCTTAATAGCGGCCGCGCGTTTTGTAAGGCAAGAAGTAGGTTATCATCATTATTTATCGGAAGTAAATCTCCGTCTTTTGGATCTGTATAGCTTATCAGGAATGGAATGTCCTCCATGTGATGCAGCTTCTCGATCAGAGTTTTAAACTCTTCAAATGTTGGCTTTGATACACGCTCCATTGAAAACCGCCTAAACTCGGCTTCAAACTGTAAAACACAACATTAAACGTTATTTTTAACGCTTTCTCATATATGACTTTTTATAATTAGTTTCTTAATTTTTGTATGCATACCTTTGTTTTAATTTCCACATGGCTGGATAGCCGAGTGGTTGGAATTTTACTGCTTTTTGACATTCTTTGGCATATCCTTTTTTCAGTCACCTTCTCCTCAACAAATTTATTTTCACCAGAAAACGGTTAAAATAAAACGGAATGTAACAAGGCGTTATAATACGCAACAGCCCAAAAATATATTGAAAGTTGGGCCAGCAAGCAGTAGTGCAAGTGGCAACACAAATAGATTTTAATCGCGTTCTCTTAAAGAAAATAATTGCACCCCATAAAGTTGTCTTTGCATGGGCTATAATTTTCTCACTTGCATTATTTATTTGAACACCAAAAGTGAACAATTATTTCTTTCACACAGTACGAGGCTGTGGCTTAACTTTAACTTTTAAGTATGTTATACTTATTTTCGTCAAGTTTCCTTTTGACGCGATGATGGAATGATATGTGTGTGTGGCATATATGTATATAATTGCCTTGTTTAGAGTCTTGCGACTTTGTTCAAGTTCACTGGTCACCACTTCGCCACTGTAACCTTTTATGTATAATATTGTTGTATACGAACAATTATTATTAAACGAGTTATCTGGAACAATGTTACAGTTTTTAACTGCTTAAAAGGTTATCATCTTGTAACACGAATAGAAATTTTTATAGGACAGGCAGGAATGCGGAATGATCCTGTTAACGATAAATCCTGCTCGTTTTTGGGCAAAAAATCGATAAGTGGTTTACATGATATAATATTTCATTCCTCTGTGTATTACGTATTTCGTACAGATTTCGATAACACTAATTTTAAACCTACTAAAATTATATTTTTAATAACTCATTACAAGAGATTATCCACTTTCTACTTTTTTTGGTAATCTAACTGCTATCACAAAAATTAATGAACTCACAGACAAGAGTGTCAAGATAAACTTTTTTAAGTACAGAATAATATATGGCAAACCTCTCATCCACAAAAATGCGTTTATTATACACACACACGAAAGGTAATTAAAAGTTAGTCTTTGGTTTTCGGCCAAAAAATGAGGTTTTTCTTTTACATCAACAACGAGATGAGTAATTTAGAAAGCATCATAATATAAATATGATCATGTAACAAATTATTATGATGGTTACACATTACGAGCCAAGCAGCATATTATAAAAAGGTAGTACTTTAAAAAAATTAATACTTGTACGTGTGGATATGCATATAGACTTTATACACAACAATATAGACAAAAGCTATTATGGTAATAATATGTATGATGATTATTATTACTACTACAACATTACTTATTTTACTACACACACACTTTGTTGTACATTTTTTGTAATATTGCCGTTTGCCATTACAGTTGTATATATAGTTATTTTTTTGTACCATAGATAGATTTTTGCTTTAAAAAAAATCTTTTTTAACTATTGCTGTTGTGTGTGGTTGATAGGTAATTTCCTGTGGGAATGGTCGGCTCTCTTCTTTTATACAGACACACACCTATATCATCATTATTACTTATCACACTGATCATTTTTTAATGTAGTATGAACGTAGATTTGCTCAGAGGATATATAAAACCGTGTAAAAAGATGTGTTGTATGTGTGCATTATAACTTTGTACATGAAACATCATCCCACAAAAATGATATAACTAAAATAGTTATAAAAAAATACTACACACACACATTTATATTCTCTGTGTCTGTGTAGGAAAAAGGTGTATAGGTATACACATTAATATTATATTATTTTTATGTACGCCTCTCTAGAATCTCTGACTTTTTAGCTGTGATGATGACTATCCCTCATTCTTCCCTATTCTTATAATCATCATCATTCCTGGTACTACTGACATGACTGAAAAAGGTATTTTCTTGTCAAGGCAGACCAGAGAGGAGAGCACAAGTGCGCAACCTGTCTATTGTCAATTGTTGTTTAAAAAAGTTTCTATCTCTATCTTAGCATACCTGGTTTGTTGTGCGTGATACACTCGTACATTGTTAATTTTTATGGTATGGCAAGGTAAAAGCTATATATTGATCTGATGCTATAATATTACAATGCACGTAATATAAAATATATGCATGCATCTTATATGGGTATGCATATAACATACATACATTTTTTCTGTCTTGATCTTCTTCATATTTCATGTTAGATTTTGTGAAGGATGAAGGTGAATTACGTTTTTATTATTACCTTCGGCTTGTGTGTAGAAAATGAGCTAATATGGTTTGTTTGGAAGTTTATGATTAAAAAATAGTCTCTCTTCTGAACAGAGAGTCGGAGTGACGGAGTGAGAGATTCATGATGTATTTATGTGTATGTGAGGATGATATCATCATTGTCTAAGAACTATAATGAAAACAAAAGGAAACGGTAGGAGGGCGTAAATGTGGACAAGGTATATAATAAAATAAAGTTGGATTTGTGTCTTATACTCCTTTTTGCACGTTAACAACATGCGATCATACGAATAATAATTTATTTA
>JAHZMV010002829.1:0-18360 GCA_027743765.1 Coecobrya sp. COE2 | reverse complement strand
GATTATGTTAAGTAGATTACAATTGACGTCAGTACAAATTAACATTTAAGACGTTTAGGAAAAATACAAAATAAATTGGAAGTACATTGTGGTACGAACACTTGACATGAAGTATTTCCTTTATATTCCCTTCTCAAGGCGTGCAAAATATTTCTAAAAACTCCGTTTCAGAGTTTGATAGATGTGATAACGTATTCTAAATGAAATTGAGTTTGATATACTCACGAGTTTTGTAAAAACATTTTAATTTGACCTTCTTGTTGTTATTATTGCTGGCGGTGGGAAATATATTTTTTTGTCCTATTTACTATTTTTAGCCTTTAAGGAAAGGTTCTCAAAAGTTCATAAACATTACCTTAAAAAATATTCCCAGCACGCAAAGTCCGTCCTCCTTGTCGGCAGCTTCCTCAAAACTTCCATATTTATCACAGTTCCAGTGAACCAAGTGGATCTGGAAGAAACAAGAAGTATATATACAACTATTGAATAATTTAATAATATAAAACTTTTGAGATTTCGAATTTTCCTGATTTTTTATTGCAAAGTATTGCTATTGAGTTTATTACGGAACATGAATATTAATAAAAATTTAAAATGATACTGAATATTCACGCTATCCATGAAAAACAGTGTGACCTATTATGATATTTCGGGTTTGATAGATGTTTCATTCCTATTCATTCACAATATCTTGATATACACATTGAATCGCCTCTTCAAGCATTAAGTTTAAACGCCTTCACTACATGTCATGATTCTAGTTTGGACTGGACGAAATACGTAAACATTAAAAAATTTATCATTTAGTATTTGTAAGGAATGGTATCTGTTTTACATTGCCCCAAACTTTCATTCTTCATTTAACACTTTTTGCTACTTTGTTGGATTTGCTGACATTGCCATTTTCTCTTGAATTATGTATGTATAATACACTAAATGTAATCAAGCATTTGGAATTCTAAAAGCCCACAAGAATGCTTATATTTCTCAGCATTTCATATTTTGTTTTGTTTGCGTACACCCTTTTGTGCTCATCATGGCCAGGATTTTCAACGAAACTCAGCAGTTCTTTTGTTTGTTTTTCCATATACGAATGTATCCGCTTTTTGCTACTCAAGCACATCAGTTCTTTTGACTGCAGGATATTTTAAGAAAAGTATATTCAAGAATATCAAGCCACTGTCAAGGAGTTTTATTCTTCCACCTTTCAAATCTACTGAAAGCCTCTCGTAGACAGATTGTCTATCAACAAAAGCGCTCTTGCTTCCACTCGAAAAGGATGTACGATACGATGAAGAGCTTATTTAAGCTTCTTCCCTGAAATTCAAGTAGTTTAATGCTTTTATTGCTGCAAAAATAATAATATTGGGGTCAATTGCAAAATTATACTATACATTCGTACTGTTGTGAAAATTTCTGCAGGTTGTGGACATGTATATTTATTGCCTACAAGTAAAATGACCTACCCTACTACTACTGCTCCTCTATCTCAGTTTTGTCGATTTCGACGAAACCCAATCTATATCAATAATATTTATGATTTCAGTAATAACACTCGCCGTAACTGCAAAACAAGGGTGTGGCACGAGCACTACCCCGTAATTTATCTACCCATGCAATAACACGTCTAGCATTCAAAACGCATAATAGGGCAGCAAGCATAGTGAAATCGAAAATCTTTTAAGCATGGTTCTCGTGATTAAACGCGCTGTGCTGTTGTACTTTTGTTGTGACATGAAAGGTGCGAGTTGACAAACCGTAAGTTCATCTACCTGAACATAATTGTTATTTTACTTTCGTAAATTATTTAGGCTCGTGTTTCCAATATCATCTATTTTGAAATTACAAAGTTGCACAGGCACTGTTGTTTCAAAAGTTGAAACTCATATTTTAATCATACTCGCTCCAAAATTCCATTTTCGATTTAATTATATATGCCGGTTACAGAGCAATATTTGTGCAATGTGTGGAGTGTCGATATAATAAATTATTCTCTCCGTTCTGTATAACAGCCATATTATGGAATTGTTTTGAGGTTTGATACGCTATACAAATTTTTTACGCAATCTGTCGATAATAGAATTCTTGTATATAAAATGATTTCATTGTGCTGTAATTAAATTAGAAAATGCAGGTATCGCGATGAGGAGTTTGCAAACATATTGATTTTATCCCGACCATCACCACGATGATATCATATGTCAGAATTTATTATTTATCACCTCATCAGTCCATAAATTATGTATATAACCTCAGAGTCAATATTTATTGACTCGGGATGATCCACATACAGAATGTATCAATCTACTCATTACTTCACTTTATAGGAGTTTGCAAAATGTTTCTGCAATTCGATTAGTCGTCAATGCTCTATATACATTAAAATTGCATCTACGAATTGGAAGCTACAGCAAAGACATAGCTACTATTAAAATTTATGTGAAGCAGATGAATCAATAAAAACGTACCAAATGTACGTACCATGTAAAATTTTAAGTGTGGTGTAAGCCACAAAATTTATGCTTACCTCAGCAGGATAGCTTATCGGATAAAGGACCACCTTGTAGGACTACACATAAAATATAAAGAAGTAATTTTATTTCTTCTTAATTGTCTGTAGTGTCTTAAAGGCAAGTTATTTTAACCTGTTTTTAAGTAGAAAATTGATGTCTCAATAAAAAGCAACTTTAAAAAGCAATCACTTCAAACTTCCGGCAACATTGTTGGTACTCCCATTGCCATGTTCGTACAAATTGTTCCAATAAACTAATGAAGTTATTGCCCATTTTATCTATAAATTTATAACCTAAATACCTTCCCCTCAGGCAATTATATCGACGATAAATGAGAACATATTTTACTTTTAATGTGACATCTTTACACAAAAATGCAATCATATTAGAATTAGATTCTATATTTTCGTACATTTTGTACACCAGGTTTTGTGCACCAAATATAATTGAATGTCCCGTTGTGCTTCTCATTGTGTGGGAGATGTGAAGCGAGGAGCAGTTTTGGCAAGGCATACTTTTCATTATTATCACCACCCCATAAAACTTAATCTTGATGTAGATTGTGTGTTTTCTCTTTTTAGGAAAGCATTTCTAAATAAAGCAAATTATGTAATGAAAATTCCAAACTTGTTAAGTAATGCTTTTATGCTTTTACACTTCAGTACCTAAGTGGTTGGTTAATTTTGCCCTTGTCTATTTCTGCTTTTCTCAACATTTTCTTCTCTTTGTGGTTCCATGTATAACACAATGACGAACAAGAGCTTTACGGAAACAAACCTGGCAAAACTTTACCACAATTTTCTGCATCAGCTAAATCCTGTCATTTGTAAGCAATTTGTTTGGGTTTTAGCATATCAATGTGTTAATGAACTATCCCTGTTTTTCTTAAAATGTGTTTAATTAAAAATTCACAAAGTAGTACAAAAATGCATACATAAACTAAAAATTTCAAGGTTATCCGCAACTGTGTGCCAAGTGCAAGAGAAAAATAAAGCTTATCACAGGAGCAAAAGTTTGCTTGTTAATTTTTATGTCAGCTATAGACATGATAATGATAATGTTTCGAGTTCAACTACTTTTCTTTGATTCTTTTAGTACTATGCATGCTCCAAGGCAGTTTGGGTTGTTCAGGTAGAATCAAGGATTAATGTAGCATTTGCCATTCACTACACGAATGCGTTTGGTTTGGTTGGCATCAACTCAAAAAATCACTACTGAGGGGAAGAAACTAATCCAGATTTAATGACTCTTTCAGTAGGAGTTCGCTACAAGGTGTACTATTACATAACAACGTTGATTCGCAAGATGTGAATGTGAATACGGTTGTTCTTGAACAACCGTATTCACATGTTCGATATATATAACAAGTGCCGAGACAAGTCGTAAAAGTGTTTGCTCTTTTAAGCGACGTTTCTTCTGAAAGCAAAGTTAACGAAATGGGTCGTTACTCAGGAGTACAGTTCAACAGAAAAAAAAACTTCCCACAGAGCGAACTACATATCCCTCAACATTTGCTCCCTCCGACCAAAAAGACGAAAAGGGATCAAAATATGTTGGCAGCTCTCACATTTTTATAGTAAGGATATGCATTATATTTGAAATGTCTACAGGCTATATAAATGCCTTCTTGTCAAGATCAGCTTTAAGGCTAATCAATCATTTGCGCTAACTACACACAAGTTCAATTCTCTTTGGGGGAAATGCTCAAATGAGCTTGTTATCTATCAGACATCATTGCATATGAGAAAGGGCTTACCGGATCCTTCAGGAATCACATTGACCTTCCATCCTGCTCCAGTGTTCACAATCGTTGAAGCTTTTGTTGGAAGCGTGAATTGGAGGGGCTTCCCTCTGAGCTCATCATCTGAGGCACAAGATCCAGTCGTAATGTCAATAGGAGATTGACGAGGCCCGTTAGCCAACGGAAAGCTGGCGTTCCATGTAGAAGGTCCTGGAATTATTCGAATTAAAAGACGCATGAGGAAATAATACAATATCCTGCCAAATATATTACTACTGCTTCCTAATAATACCATTGACTATTGTTGCTATATTTTTACTGTTTGCAATTTATTTGTCATACGGTATGTACATATTATTATGTGTAATGAGGTGAGAAAAGGAGGCTTCAACCAAATACAATAAAGGTTTCTGACAATCTGAATTTGGCAGGTAATTACTATATACAGCTCCCGGCATTGCTCTAATGAGTCGACTTGGGTGTATGCGAATACATATTTGTGTAACATTATATATTTACAAGAAATATAATAGCAAGTACATTCTACAAATAGCAGGAGAACGGTAAGTAATCTGTCATATAGGTTAGAGAGAAAACTATGTGGTGATGTTAACCTTGGCTTCTGATTACAAATAGCCGACAAGTGATTGACTTGACGTTCATCAGCGTGCATCTCCTCTTTGCCAGTCATTCATCTCTTAACTTCTTCGAGATATACAGGTAACGTAAATACATGTTCTCTTCATAATGGCAAGTGAAAAAGCAACATGTTTTCAATTACAATTGATATACCCGAAGCAAAGTATTCTTTAAAATGATAATATGTATTTTTACACCTTGTTAGTAATAGTAACAACCTGCTAATTTTTTCAAAGAAATTATTTCACATATTTATCCTCATGAATTAACCCAAGAGAATGCAAAGAACGGAACTTTTCATGATTTATGTACAAGATTGAAAGTTGGAAAAGTCTTTTATGACCATGAATCATGATTCATTTACAAGAACAACCTTTGATTGTTTCATATCTTAATTCTCTGGTGTGGTAAAGTTTCGTTTTGAGGCTAAATTGTTCATGACGTTCGATTTCCGTCACGGATAAAACTCATTCCCAAAAACGGGTTTATATTGTATCTCCAACTTCTGTACATATGTATCTTTTAAAGATAGATTCTTGTATAATCAATCGAGAAACGAAACGAATTAAAGAAATTCTGTGATATTCAAACATTCGTAAACCAATGAACATACCTACAACACGTCCACATTATACCATGTATTTAGAATATTGGTTAACCTTGAGAGGTTATGTATACATTTTAGGGTTTCAGCATGAAAATTCTTTGTTTTGCATCATGCCATTATGCAAAATACACCTACGTCAAAATCTTTGGTACAATATGACATGAAATATATTACATAACATTATTATGAACATTATTATTTGACGTGGAGACGATTTTCAAATAACGTGGAATATGTTTTCGTGCCGAAAACAAGAAACAAGACAGTACAACGAGGCTAGGAATTTCGGCGATATTCACGTTACTTTGCATTTGAATTAAATATTTGAAATATTATATTTCTTTTGTACTAAAATTCGTATGTCGCTGGCTCGCTATACAGCTTAGCACAATGGAATCTTGCTCAGCATTGTAACATCCAGCTGGTTCTGCGTCATAAATTACGCCAAATTGAAATATTTATTGCATTCAAATTGAAAGCATTTTACAGCGAAGATTTCCTATGAAATATTCTACACCAGCAATTATTAAATGCTTAGCACATACCACGTCAGTGAAATAAAAATAATAAAATATTTAAATATGTTTGCAATAAACGTAGTTCATGCTAATCTCACATTAGTTTTGGTATTCATGACCAGCTAAATTATTAAAAAGGATGAAATTGCAAATATTAAAACGTACTTTTATTCTGGATGGCTGTGATTCTACCTATTATTAGCATCAAGTCACATGTGTGGTTCCTAATGATTTTCCAGTGTATTATATTTTTTATACTACAAACTACAAATGCATAATTAACGACACTGTAAAATGATTCATTGCCAAAGCCTTGCTTTTATCCTGTGCGAATTTCAGACATCCAGTGAAACCATTGATAATAGTTTTTTTCATTGTTAAAAAAACTCAACGAATACGTTTGTATTTATGTGGGAAGAGATACGATACGACATGAATGAAATACCTTGCGTATAATATGTCTCATTGTTCAAGTAGTGTGCGTGTAGTAAGCTCCTATTGTTAGATCCCTCGTCATCCCTCTGTGTTGAGGCATGAGCACGTAATCAAATAACAAATTTGTGTTTTGTGCACTTTCATTTGCTAAGTTATTTAAGCCATTATGTCACCGTATCTGGTAGGAGCACATGCTGAGCATTATGATAAATAAGTGCGGTTTAACATTAGCATCGCATTGTACAATAATTATTCCGTGCTAAATGTCGCATTAATAATGGCCAAGGTATTTGGTCTTTCCATTATATTTTAAGACAGTTGTTGACGTAAACTTCACATTAAGCATTTAAATGGTTTCTGCCTAGTCCTTGTTTAACAAGGACCTTCAACAAAAAAGCACATTTTACGGTCAACTTATCTTTATTCCATTACTAAAAATGCAAAACTAGAAGTTATAGGTCTCTACTTGGCAATTCCATTAGGACGCTGTGCTGCTGCCTTGTATCAGATGCAGTTAATCTTTATCTACTTAAATTGAACAAAGCATAAATACGTACAGGAAAAATGAAGAGAAACAAATCCACTAAACCAAACTACTAGACCACCCCTAAACCACCCAGTTATTCCATTACAGACGTTTGTGAGCTATTGCTATATTTTCCCGTATGTCAAATAATGACACACGAACATTAAAATAAATTGCAAAAATAGCCAAAGTGGCAATAATATGGATGCCATAATAGTAGTCATTTTAGCGTCATACTAGCGTACCGAACTGTTTGTTAATTTCCGACAAAGGTCATTCTTACGCGCTTGACTGCTATGTATTCGATTCCAGAAAAGATATGACAGCTTTATCCAAATCTTTCAGGCTCCAGATAAAATGAATGATATAATATATAATATGGGGTTGATTGACAAAAATTCTTTATTGCGCATTGTTGTTGTTGTGTAACTTGTCTTCTAAACGATTATCAGCAGAAACCCATATCACCTATAAATGAGGCATGTCTTTCTCCCCTGTCCTTCATTGCCATTCATGTCCATTAAACACATAACTCTCCGTCAATTTGTGTGCCACTCATTCTTCCATTCCGGTGGCTTTTGGACTGGTTAATAACACTTTATCAATCATCAACAATAAATGCAGAATTCAAGACATACATAAAGAACAAGAAAATGGCTGACAGTTAAAAGTACAACTGTAAACCTGATGATAAGTGCTACATATAATTTATTTATTCCTATATAACATGGAGGTAATCGAAACCAATCGAAACGCCATAAACCATACTAATATTTTCACTTTATCGCATAGTTTTAAGAAAATAAAGGGAAGGAAAGGTGTGTCCCAGTTGGCTCTGGAGAAAAAGTACTTTCTGGAAAGAAAGGTTGTAATTTACGTCGGAGATAAGTATCTCTCGTGCATTGCACAAGTTTAATTTATTTTGTCATCCAATGTTTCATCCACCATCAATTTTACCCAACTGATTTAGCACTTGATAGCAAAGTAAATATTGATATTTTTGTGGCCAGGGAGTTTAGTGAGAAGAACAGACTGTTTTATTATGGGCGTAACAAACAATACGGTAGCGTTATATGCTTACTTGTAAGTAATCCTATATAATTTTGTTCGAGAACTTTATTGTGAAACTCCAGGTATTGTATAAATACCTTGCTGCCTGCCTAAAGCAACCACAAAATCATATTGTATTACCTACATTACTCGATGAAAGTAACCGATCCAAGCGTTGGAGTAACAGTAACTCATTATATTATACCACATAATAATTTTCTTAAGTACACATTACTATTCCAGCTTGGGCACGCCTTATGCAATCTGAACTACGAGTAAAACCATTAATTAATGCAACAAGCTATGAAACTTTATCCATATTCAAACACTAATGAGTATGAGCACCGTATGAGTACACGTGCGGCCTAGTAAGACAAATAGAAGTAAGCCTCTTCCATTAGTTAGCAGCCAACATCAAATTGGAAAAAGGAGGTTGTAATCTTAGGAGAGATTTTATTAAGTTTTGAAAATAGCTGTAATGAGTGATTCTACATAATTATATTGATGAGATGCCTCCGACATTTGATAGTTGTATAAGCTTATTGTTATCGCCAAGTATGTAAGTATATGGTAGGGTTTAATTATGATATTACAAAAATTTAAGAAGCTCAGGTAGACGTTTCGATTATAATATGCTGATTTTTTGACAGATAGCAATCTGCAAATCTGATATTTTATGCTACTACATGCACAACTAAATCACAGTAGGATGTTTTACCCAATGCATTGCCTTGAATTGGCTATTTTATTTGAGCACTAACTCCATAATAGAATTACAATTCAATAATAATGATAATAAATAACGAGGTGTGAAAGAAGACGTTCTGTGGATGAAATGAAGTAATCAAAAATTAATGAGATTTAACCAATCAGGACAGGCTGCTTAAATTAATGAGAGTAACAATTGAGAAATATCCGCTTGTGTTTCAGTTATTGAAGATAAAAGTGTGTAGGAAGCAAACTGGTCTTACAATATATACCTACATTGTAAGTTAAATTATCCTTGCACATTATCTCCAATTTCCACTTTGTTCTTAGACGAGAACACAACAATGGGATTGAGCATGACTTTGGATTTTTCTAGACAATGTGTCCTTCATAAACTCATCTCATGAGTTATGGCTATTGAACAAGTGTCCTCTGAGTCAGAAGCTCTGACGAATATCGAGTAGTTTTTCATAGTAAGCTTGCTAATAATGAGAAATCACTCCACAGGAAAGCTTAGCTTCCTCTTAACAATGCAATCTGGTGAGAAAATGGAAAATGTTAATGATATGCAACCGCCATACCACCTCTACCACAGTTTTACCTCATCGGCTCAGATAGACACCTTTATAGTCAGTCAGTCTACAAATCTACTAACTTCATTATCCCAAATGAAAAATTAACGAGTAAAATACAATGAGCATGAGTTTTACCCATGCAAAAAAAACGTTTATATTTGCTACTCATGCAATCGGTATTTAAAAAATATTGTACTGAGTAACATTTGATTTGTAACAATGTACCATGCGGGAACTTACATATTATATCAGAGGTAGTACTCTGATGAAGAGCGCAGTTCTGCTTTTAACAAGCTTGTCGTGCTAACCCGTTTTTACTGAATTATAATTCACATTTTTTATCTCGCATAAGCGCAAGCTGTGAATTTTTAGGCAAAAAACCAGAAATCGTTTGCGAACAATGTTTTGAGTTACAAAAATAGGCTTGTCTCCAGCCAGCTTCGCATTGTCAGGTGCGCCGAGCAAGATGTCAATGAAAATTTGCATGTAAAATTTTCCAAATTTATTTATATTCAGAGCTCGTATCTGGCTAGAGAGCAAGAAATTCAACACGTCAGAGACAAGCTCCGGAGGAGATGGTTCTTTATTAAATCACACAATACTTACAGATGAGAAATAAATTATTCGCATGATCCTGAATCTGAATTCAAGTATTTTTCCATAAAAAGCATATTATGCGTTTTTTTGTAAATCAATAACCGCTATGCATCTGACGGCATTCTCATTCATTTCCAAAAAATATGTGCTTCTACTACGTGTGGGTTTGGTTCTTAAGAATTCTGTGTACAACGATGTCTTTAACATCGCATTGCAGTCTAAAATGCAATAAACTTGAAAACTGATACTACACAGCCATGTGGAGCGTATTTATATATGTGCTCTTTCATTTTTATCATATAACTAGATATTTATTCGCTTCACTTAACCTTGCTCGTTAACGTTTACGTATTAGGTTGACCTATTCATTCCTCTATTCTCTCCTCTCTCAATAGAAATGCTGTTGACTAGTCTCTTGTCTCATCATTCCTTGTGGGAGTCGGATTGAAAATAATAAGTGAAATGAGTAGGAATGCGATGCAATGACGTGTAAAAGAGATAAAATGTATAAAAAAATAATACATGTAGAGCTCCACATAGTCAATATTCTTGTTATCTCAACTGTCTGGTGGGTCTCTGGTGAGTAAACCAATCTTTGGCATCCAATCATTTTAATGTATCAGGAAGATAAATTGATTTCATACTTGAATAGTTGTAAATAATTTTTTCGTGATCATTGCGTAAACTTTTGATGATACTTTCGAAGATTATCTTGTTTGTTTTATAAGATTGCATGCGCCTCCAATGAATCAAATCTTGTCTATTTTGTGCTAATCCGTTTACATTGCGAATCTATCTTTCTGAATGTTTCCCTGTTTTTTAATCAAATTACAATCTTTTAGTGTTTATCATGACATAATCATGAAACGAAATCCCACTCGCTCAGCTCAAGGCTCGAACTCTGACATTAAACCAAGTGCGAATCCTTCGCTTGAAAAAGAAAAGTCAAATGTTCGTTTATTTGCCCAGACCAATGAAAACATCACTAAATTAAAATTTATCAGTGAAATAAATCGTAGGTCACACAAGAACATAATCTTGAATTTGTTTAAACATGATAATTTACATCCTCTATCATCACCATTATTATCGTGATGTTTCTTTAAGACTCTTGGCCACCCTTGTGGCAATAGATGATGCGAGTATGAAGTTCGGAGAAGAGTGGCTTCTTTGGTAATGGCAGAAACCATGTCAAGCGTCATCGCTGCCAGTTCGCAAAGCAAACAAAGTTTGCTCTCTGTTGCAGTTCACTCCAATGAACACACTATTTGGCTTTTCCACAATCCACATTAATATTCAGGTATGTTTTTCAGATATGAATACATTTTATAGACGCAAACTTTCAAATTCAGAGTCATTCTTCCTTAAAAATGCGATCATGTATGTCTACCAAGCTATATAACCTATTTCATTAGTATTGTGTAAATACCACAAATATCTTGGAGGAATATGAATAAAAGAAATGCGATTTCGCCAAACGCCGCACACACAAACCTCTTTTTAAGGGTAATAAGCCATGAAACCCATCTGCTTCGCCTTTCTGAATGGATGCAATGCAGTCGCAAGACATAATTTGCAAATAGATGTAATATCACCCAAATGAACCCGATAATGGTCCCCATCTACATATCATTATATACAAGTGTCGATGCTAATGCTCCTGGTATGGATTGCAGGCTGACGTCGCTGAAAGCGGAAACTCATACTTCGTTTTATGTTCGTCATCCATGCAAATGCACAAGCTGTGATATTTCGTGTTTGCGAAACAATCACAAAATTCCCTTGAGCATTTTCCCCCAGTTCATCATAATATCATTTCCCCTAACCGCTATTATTACAGCTCCATCAACACTCGAACCGTTAACTGATATTTCACTGTCTTCCCTAAGACTATTTTTGGAGACAAAATGTTACTTTGTGAGGAAAAAGTTTCAATTTACTTCAGGAAAAAAATAAAAATGATGCTGGTGTTACATACATACCTACATCCATTAAACGCAAATGATACGATATTTATACGGGAAAGTTATATAACTTTTAAATGTAATTTGTTTCGCGACACAATAAATTGAAGGACTATTTCATGACAGGAGAGTGGTTTGGTTTGCTATATAGAATGAAGGCACTACATATTTAAAGGACCGGCTTTCCCCAAACTAATAAATTTTTCCACTCTTTCTTTCCCTCTGCATAGTTTCGTTGATGATGATGGCGGGTGTGTACTTTCATTTCATTCAAAAGAAAAGGCTCTTACGAGAATTTTTTATCAAGCGAGCAAAAGAGAAAAAAATCCTCAAGGAAAGAATAAGGAAATCCGATTTGTACTAAAAGGAAACGAGAATTCCCATTCCAACCACCGCCCGCCAGCAAGTACATTTTATACGTGTACCTCAGTGGTTAGGGTAGTTTTTTTTACATTTTCACCCACCCACGAACATGCCTGATGTGCATGTGCTTAATCGCCTTTACTTACAGAAAACAGAAACCACACATAAATGCAAACTTTTATCACGAAACTCTCCCGAGTACGGTACAAGTGAATTTGTTGTGTAAGCAAATTGGAAAAGTCATTTATTTTATGCTCAATTTTCACTTTTCCAGCCATTGTTTCATACAACAAGGACGTGAGTGTGGATTTGTGTGCTTGCTTGAACGTGTATTATGTATTTATTTTTAGTGGCATATTGGCTCATTTTAGATGGATAGGAATTATCGGTCTTGCACAACTTTTCCCTATAAGCAAACGACCTACTAAAAAGAATTAATGACAGATTAATATACACATTGTGTGCATTCACTTACCGTTGTGGCTACAGTATCCCCAGTCGCACATGATTCAAAAAGCAATGTAAAGGAATCCCAAATGAGATCTGACGTCAAATGAGGGTAAGAGCGAAGTAATAAGTACGCGAGAAAGATGAGGTTTTATACGTTCCGTTGTCGCTGAGCTTTGTAGTATTTTGTATTATATTATTTTGAGCTGTTGTATCGCAAACCGACTTTTTAATACTCGGATGAAAATATTCAATGTAGGTAGGTTTAAGTTCACTGCTGCTGCTTCTTCTGCTGGGATTTTCGAATCTGATCGCCTCCAATAGATGCGTTGAGTTTCCTCGTCCACCTTGGGTTCACACAGAAAAAAATTGTAACGATAAATATATATATTGCAACATTTAATTTCCTGTTGTTGATTCACATTATGTATACACATTGAATTACATGGAAGAGAAAACATGGGAAAATTGCGTTGCTGCATGTGCTACTGCTACTGGTTTTGCCTTGTTTTGTATTAAACATATACGCACAATAAAACCGGCTGCAAACTATATCTCGCTATCATGCAGCTGCTCTTTATACAATATAACATGCTACATGATACATATTTAAGCACGTCAGACATAATGAACGTGTTGCCAAAAATATTCCCATGACCTTTAATTGCCTATTGCATTGCACACTATTAATATTATCTCTAACAACCATCTATTAACTATTAAAGCTTGCTACTGTATGCTTTGGTGGTTTAATCTACCTGTTTCACTTTGCCCCGTTTGGACTCACACGAGACTATAAAACTGTATTTTCCTTACTCAGGGATTTTTCAATCACGAATGTATTTTGCAGACACGTCCTAATACTACCACTAAACATAACTTTAAATCGATTTGTCAAATGGTATTGTTGATGACACAAGGGATGTACCCTGCCTCATAAACCTGAAAGGGTCATTGAATTAACGACGTTCCTGAAATGAGTCACTCGTGGGCTATCTAATAATCATTGTTAAGGACGCATTTAAAGGCGTGATAAACTGACTTTCCTGTGCCATTTGTTGGACTGCTTGAGTATGTAATTACTAAAAGTACACAGTATGTCCTAAATTAACCGTGAAAAACTAACGATGGGTTTTCCTGCTCTGAGAAAAATTTGTTTCACTCTGTATTGATAGCTCATATGAACGTTTACTTACTTATCGCCCCAAAAGTGACAGACAATTTATTTCGTCCTCTTAAGAAACTAGTTGTCAGCTAGCAAGTTGCGGATTGACTGCCGCTGGAAGCTACTTTGTAACTCAGTTAAAGTCGCGCACATGAACACAGATACCACTAGTCAACAATGAAGAAAAGGCAATACATCTCCCTATCTTTCTCTCGCGTATACAACTCTTCCTTTTAGCATCAGCCACCACAACAGAGTTAACTCTCCTTTAAACTACATGAACGCCTCCCCACCAACATCACCCTTGCTATATGTATAATAATAATGTATTTAAGTATATAAATGTGAATGCAATGATGATGAACACAAAAAATTCTTTCGTCTTTACCCAACACTTGAAGAGCTAGCCCAAACCCAAGCTAGAGTGTAAACACTATCAGTATTTCTACTCTTTTCGTTAGTTTATAGCTTTTAAATATACTGTGCTTTTATCCTCACAATAGGAATTAAGTGATGTGTCTCGTGCAATGGACTGACTGGTCTAACTGCAACAAACGCCCCGTGTGTTATCTTTATCTACATATTCATTTACTCGCATACTTACTTCAAATTGTTGGATAAAGTAAATAAAACTGCTAGCATTGTAATGATATACTTCATCCTGTCTACATATTTAATGAGTAGGAATGAAAGCGTGAACTAGTCTACATATTGGTAACACTTGGAGCATATTTTTTATCACACCAAATGGATGAGCATACGGCTTGGCATTTAGCACGGTCAACTGAAATTACCACGTGTGAACAGTGAGTGGAATTCATATCAGTTTCAATTTGGAATTGTTGGATGGAATGAAACAATAAATCTACGTGAATGAGCTCTCTTGAGATTTGACGTACGGGAATCCAGCTATCATTAAACTTAAACACTAACCCCGCAGAGCAAACGTATTGTAATCTGCGCATAGATTAAAACCTGGTAGTAACCTTTGTCATCATAATAAATGCATATACGCTATAATATACTCTATTATTTATATAGGTACTGAATGGTTTAGCAATTGTGATAATCCCTTTCTACAGTTGCAATCAACCAATAAATGCTACTGTTGTTACTCAAGCATTTTAGAACAACAGAGTATATTATCATTCATTCACAACAAACTGTAGTGGAAGTAGTATCTGCATGTACATATAATTACAGTCTAGGTTTAAAAAATAAATATAGCTCAATAATTTGGTATTGCCTACCACCATCGTGATCGTGATCATCCAACTACGTATAGAAACCATGAGTGCCGATTGCTGCGATCATCACATTATCCAAAGGTTATTTTACACTGTTTGAGTCACATTGGAAGATGCAATGTAGAAGGGTAAGCGTAACCAATGCTTCTGATATTTTATTGTGCAATAAGTAACGCATTTAGATGTCACGTTTCATGTGCATTGCTTTACGCTGCAAATCAACGAATGTATATGTGCATATAATTTTGGAAGCAAACATAAAACAATGCCTACTTTTTGCCTTTGTAAATAATACGAGTTGTTGGTCTATGTAGCAAAAGGTTAATAATAGAGATTCTGTATTTTTTTTATTGGTATGAAAAAAATGCTTCGTCTGTTGTTGTAGAAGTTAACAGTAATATATTGCCATTGACTATTGTAATGGATGTAGGTATGTGGTTTATTACTTCTAGAGACTCTGATTAGGAAATTTGTTTATTTCCTATTATTACGACAATCCTCCACTCTTTGCCGCAACATACATGTCAAGTACATCAAAAACAGTAAAAACATCATTCCGCCATTTGTTCCATTCCTTCAGGCCATATATCACTCAAGCTCTGTATTCACAGTTATACTAATAATAACGTTCACAGTCCATTTTTATTACTAACCACTGCTGCTCCAGTCAAGTTGATACTACCGCCGAGTTTTATCTAGCCAAACTCTCGTTTTAGTTGGAGTGACCACAACACTCTTGCTAATCATCGTAAAAATTCCTTCTGTTGGTAAAACACGAGTTTGCAGGCAGGCGTAGATCAAACATTTTTGCCATGTGTGTTTTACGCTGCAATATGAGCGAAAGATGTTTTATTTGTATTGGATTCACTCAGTCAGTCTCAACACTTTTCAATTTCTTTTTATGATTCATAGGCATAAACACCGCGGCTGGTTTCATTTACTGCGGTGGTGCCAGTATCCTAGTAAGATTGTTATGTACGGAATTAATTATCAGAAGACATTTATCAACTTCGTGTAGATTACAAAACTGACAACGAATGTGAAAGAGTTGTATGTATGCATGAGAATTCGCCACTGATTTTCTCCTTCCATTGGAATTTATCATCTGAACTGAATACATCTTCTTTAAACCAATTACACAGAATTTATACGTGTAACATTGGTTCATTTATTTTCTTTTTTATAGCTTGATATGCTTACGACATAAATTGTACATCGTTTTCTAACGAATTGTGTTTTTGGTGATAGGACCGCTTGCCAAGTGATAATTATAATTTCGCCACATGTATCTATACACTTTCCTAAATTTGAAAAGAATAATGCGATTAGCCAAGTTGGAAACTCTGTTCAAAAGCCGTAATGACGCAGTCAGGAGTTATGTGAATAGAGCTCGTCAAGTCCCCTATGCAAAATTAACAGAGACTTTTCCCCAACACTAAACAGCATTTGCATATTACATCTTTTTATTAGGAAAGGTAACTACGAACTTGTATCTGCTTAATTTTTCACTATTCATTCCCTCTTTTCTAGACTGATCCTGGTTACTATTTATAGAAAATAGGAATCAGTCTGACTTTCCCTTCTGAAGTAGATTTTTTGTGATTCGTGAGTGATACGATGATGAAGAAGGTAGAAAAATGCTTTACATGCTACCACAGCCATGAACATTGAACAAGTAATACTGACATTTGCTATGCTAAAAGTTTACAAGTAAAAGTACAAGAAGGTATTTGTCTTTCAACTTACCCTTTGAGAAAGTTTTCCAGCGCCACACTCTACTCTTTCGATGAATGTGCCGTCACTCCTTTTAAGCACAAAAATCTATCTTTATTCCACTTTTGATGTGTTTTATTTGCTTCTTGTCGTGATCTTATTTGGACTTGTTTTATATATGATGTCGGGGTAGTATGCTGTTTGCGATGTGTAAATTTCTTGCAGAGCTTTCTCTTGTCCACACAGATCCTTGCAGAAATTACCGTTGATCTTTTTTTTTCGTTCCGATCAACTACTCGATTCTCTCACCCTTTTCTGGCTTTCAACAGTGACGTAAATGTCTTTTGAATCTGGAGATCAAAGCAAGTACGTATTTCCAATTCTCCTAATCTCGTCGCTTTGATCTGTTTGCTTTTTCCCTCCAGTAATTTCCAATCTTTGAACGAATTCAGAAAGTTCACTTTTCTCCTGATTTCTTATCTACAACACCAGCAGCGGTAGTCAAAGTGTGCGTAAAGTACTTGGGAGCTGACTTGGAGTTTCGGTTAGTGGCTCGTAGCTTGTCGAGTATTGCATTAAAAAGGGATGTCTTCCCGGTTTTGAGCTTTTATAGACTAGCGGAGGTGAGCAGTGATGAGAACATGCAGTTAAATGGGAATTAAAACTTTCCATTGTATCCGCCGCCGATATTCAAGATAGGTAGTACTCCATTCAGAATCCGGCTATAGGAGTAGTGTGACATTAAATGACATCCATTTATAGCGGCAATATAGATAACGACAATAGCGGCACGGGAATTATTACGGCGTTTCCCAATCCAGTATAATACACTCTTATGCTTATATTATCAGTTACGTATCCTCTTCGGCCTCTGGGGAATGGATAATTCTTGTGAGAGATCCGAATGGAGTGCTATGAAATTGGGCGAGTGAGTGATAGACGGAATGGGAACATGACCATCTTGCCTGGAATACAAATATTATAAAGATAAAAGTGACATTAGGTCTGATGTTTCAAAAGTCTGTAAAGGAATATGTGATACATTACGTGCTCATAATACTGATTTGTCATGAAATCAACTTCTTGTAAAGAATGCATTATCATAGATTTACCTAACAATATATGTATAAGCATAAGCATCTGTTGTAATACTAATACTATCAATATTATATATAACCGGGAGATCAATAGTGACCCCGAAAGCGTACTTAATTTAATAAGCATGTGGCAATACCCACTATAATCTAGAGAAACTTCGTAACGAATTGAGTATTGTAAAAATCCCGGCCAATAATTGTGTTAGCTGATTAAATTTGTTATTTCACTGGGGATCATGGCATTAGAAATGTCACGGTGCTGAAGTTCCATGTTTTCCACTATGATTGAAAAGGTACTCAATATTGTTACAACATACGAAGGTATTATCAGAAGTAATGCATCAACTTTATAATGCTCCCATTATAAAGCCACTTGACGTATTTATTCGGTGTTTTCGCCAAACGTTTCTCCTAACTCTTCTACACTTTTCCCATACTTTCCAAAGAACAAAAAT
>JAHZMV010002828.1:0-11685 GCA_027743765.1 Coecobrya sp. COE2 | reverse complement strand
ATGATTATCTACTATCAACACAGCATTTTAAAACGTATTTGTTTTTATTCAAGAATTTTATTTTTATTTAACAAACTCACTATGAGTCAAACAAAGTAGAAAGCTAGTATAAACACGCAACGTTAGAGATGTTCTCTTAATGACAATGATTATTAGTGGCGGGTGGTTGGGAAAAAGTAAAACAGTAATAAAATCAATGAACTTTTACATCAGAGAATAGAATGATGAATGAATCACAGTACTCACAGACTGTGAGTCACAGTGTACTTAATGGTATACACTATACACACGTATATACTGTGCACATTGCACATTACAATTCCATTACAAAGCATTTCAACTTCCAAGTATTTTTAGGTACTTCAAACCGAGAACAAAAAAGCAATAATAAGGTGTAGTGGATGAATCAATTTTGACTGTGCTCTTATAGGAATCCGTATTAAATGGAAGCAGTTTCAAACTGGGCCAATAGCCATTCCATTAAATTTGAGAAAAAAAATTCCCCCTTTACAACACCCCCTAAATGATGCCTTTTAAGGTTTTGGTTGAACAGGTTTGCACATAACTTGGAAAATACACTGTAGCTTTTCATGACATTTTACGCTTAGAAAAAGTGTAATGCTATGTATAATCTCTGTCATTGTGTTTTAGCTTAGCTTTCATCAATAAAATAAAAATTCGCTTGGCCGGAAATGAGTCAATTTGAATAATTATACGTTAGGATCCACCTAACCATATTTGTGTGACGCATTATATGGACCCATGAGAAGGGAATGACGTAAAATTATGATTTTTAATCCTATCACCCAAAGCTTCAAATTCATATAAAATCTGTAAGCTGATTGACAAACAAGGTTTTGTTCTCTGTAAAATTTTCTACAAGAACCATAATCTGATTATTGGAATATATTGGGTAGCGCATGACACAAGGAATTGCCAAGATGAATCTAGGTTTTAAACTTGTAATAGTAGGAACAGTTTTAGCTATATTGACGGCTATGATAACTCTATCGGAAGCTGATGTAAGTAAAGCGTTTAGCTAATTTTGCAGTTAACAGTGAAATATAAAATTCGATGGACGCCTTTTCTTAAAATTGTGATTTATAATATCTGCAGGACTTGCCGTTCGATATTTTAGACTGTAAAAAAATTATGGCTAGAATCGCAAAGAAAACGCTGAAAGCATTTGGAAAGTGTACGAAAGAGCTTAAAGCTAACGTTTCAGAGGACAAGGATCTCTTTCAAAAGAAATTAGGAGTGAGTATCACATTTTTATTCGATTAAATACATTATAATTTGCCGTTTTGATATGTGTGTTATATGCCGAGTCGGCATTGCCGACATTATTTGAATCAATATAAAAGGAATAGTGTATTTGCTAAACTGGTTTAAATTCTTTATTACAGTGTGCAGTAAAATGTACTCTTAGAGGAATTGAGTTAGTAAGTACATATTGAATAAGACAGACTATACTAACTGCCTTGATGTATTTATGTGCAAAGGGTGGTTAATATTGCGTTGAATTTTTAATTTAAAATTAGCTTGATGATGAAGGAAAGGTGACCAGAGACAAGATTCAAAAGTTCATGGATGTGAATATACCACAAGATGCCCACGAGTTTGCTCATGCTCTTACTGCAGATTGTAATGAATCTGTTGGTAGGTCCATACATAATAATAATATACCTAAGATATTTAATCATAGGCTTCCCACATTTGTTATTTTGAACGACATTTCCTTTTTAGGAGCACTTTTGGATCCCAATCAAGAATTTTGTGAATCATACGCTGAGTATGCGAAATGTATGCAAAATACTCTAGCCGATTTTGCTGATAAAACGGTAAGTTTCTGTAAATATTGAAGATACAAAATATTTTATATATACACATGAATATTATGTTGTTTTCTTATTTTAAAAATCAGAGTTGCCATCCAGGAGGACCTCATTAAAATGCCTAAAGCAAACTGCGTAAATTATTAGTGTGCTTGGTGTCACATGAAGTTAATGGAGAAATCTGCTTACACAACTATGATATCCACAAAATGATATTAAAACTCTTATAAACCTACTTGCAATGTAATTTTAGCTTTAATATAATCAGAGCTGAAAAAATGATGGATGAACTGTGCATAAACGCTTTACATAATTACAGTAATTAAATAGAAAATGAACACTTTTTTCAAGGATTTATTGTTGCCGTATTTATTTCACGTCACTTTTTGTCTGGCGTGGGATAATTCTTTATTTGATAAAAACACGCATCTATATGTGAAATCTAATATCGAGCTACGGCTGGCTTGAAAACAAAATCTCTGCCCAGTTAGATAACTTTTATTTCTTAANCTTTTTGTCTGGCGTGGGATAATTCTTTATTTGATAAAAACACGCATCTATATGTGAAATCTAATATCGAGCTACGGCTGGCTTGAAAACAAAATCTCTGCCCAGTTAGATAACTTTTATTTCTTAAGCATATCCCTCGGATTTTAAAGTATCATATGTGCTGCCCATTAACAATATTTATAGTTTGTTATTATAACAAACCAGCGTAATTGAATATTTGTACCGAAAACTATGTCATCATCACCCTTTTATGTAATGATACGTTTTTATTTCGCAATAAAAGTTTGGCAAATTATCCGGTAATACGATGACACATTGTTAAATCTTAGCACACAAAGTCCTGAAAAGTACCGTATTTGTACCACTTATGTATACTTACATTACACATCACAGCAAGGAACCACTGTGAGCGGTCAAAGTACGCCTGCTTCATTCTAAAAATCCAAGTTTAGCAGCTCTGTTTCCACAAAAAACAGTAAATATCTGCCAGAGTGATAATGATAATGATCCTTTCATGAATGAACATTACATGCTAGTTATTTGCTCAACTGAAAGTGGGACAATTTTACTACGATTTCACTACAAGCCTATTCTTACCACAATGTGGTGTATATAAATTTGGTGAAAAAGGAGTAGGACGTGTCCATTCATAATTTTAATTTTTGGCATTTTCATATAGTCTCACAAGAAAGACACGTATGTTCGATATCCCCCTTTCTTTATTTTTTTGCTTTATGAGATCAGTCGTTTGTTCTAACACACATGTACATAAGTATGTATTCAATGCTACAAATTTCACTCTCTTTACTAGCAATAGCAATACCACCCTTCATCTTCTTATTACCCCATATTATATAGAAAAGTAAACGGTGGTGGCAGGAATAAGAGCAAGTTTTTTGGAAGGAGAACAAAGTTATTATTGTAGTCGTCCTACGGTGGAATCAATAAATTATATGATATCTGATTCCACACGCTTTTCTTTGGTTGGTAGTGTGAACATCATCATCATGAAGCATATTATAAGAATAGCATGTTATTTGGATTTCACCACAATTTGTAAACGTAACGCAATACGAGCGTTTTCCTCGTCGTACACAGTTACAATTTTCTTTCCCTCTCCTGCTGCCGCTTTGCCATAACCTCCTTTACCAGAAACGAGTAAAACTACTGATGATGAGTGTGTATTTGATGATGTCTTTTATTGTTGATGGTTTTCAAAGCTATATAACATATAATCTAACAAAGAAAAGTGGAATTGTTCTCTCTGTGCTCTACTGTTGAAGGAGTTAAGTAAGTAACTAAAACGAACAAGAAAAATATATTATTGTGAATCCTCTCTTCTCTCCCTCTGTCTGTTAGTTTTACTGTTGGAAGGAAATTCTATGAAGTGCGAGTTATGATGGTGATAACTTTCTCGCCGCCTTTGCGTTTGCCAAGAAATAAGAACTTGCGCCGCTACTGTCGCTTTTCTTTTATTTTCTTCTTTTCTTATTTCCACCTTCTGAAATATTATGCCACTTTATTCGAGGTAGTTAGTTTTACTCATATTATTATACTCTCACTCGTTTCCACTCACTCATTCTCTTTCTCCCCTTCGTCGTGTAATAATAATAATATCAAAATTGTTTATATATTATGTATGTAGATAATCACCAGACACATTCACCAACCTCGTTATACATCTTGATCAAGTAGTACACAAAAAAGCCATGAATAAGAATTCGTGAAAATTTTGTTGCAAAAAACTCGACGCAATAAAGCTGTAAACAAGCATTGTAAAATACGGCAAAATGTCTCGGATTCGTTTTGCTCGAAGGCAAGCATATCTTTTCATGATGATTTAAAGCCAAAAAAGTAAGAGAGAAGACAAAGTAGGTAGAGAGAGTTATCAAAATTCAAGGTACCGTGAAAGAAAAAAACTTATGATGAAACAAATTGGATAACAAAAAAGAAACATTGCGATATTCAAGAATACCAACAAACAAACAAGTAGACAAAAAATATTATTACTGCAAGCTTCTCTAGTATAACTCTTTCCCTGTGAAAGGAAAGACGAGGAAGCGGCAAGAAAGGAAGAGAGAAAGAGACTGGGCGACTTGAATTATGAATCTAATCCAATCAGTCCTTTTTTCTTTGTGTCCCATCCCATCATCATCATCCAGTAAGTTTGTAGGTAAACCTTTTCCAAGCAGACTTTCTTTTGTTCTTCTAAAAACCCCAACTTGATTATATACCTACCACAACTACATTAAGTCGTAGCACCAGCAGCAGAGTTTTTTTCCTAGAAAACTTTCAGCTCTTTTTTTATAATTTAGCAACATGGAGGCAAGTATGTACGATAGAGAATAATGATATGAATTGGTACTGGTAGTATTTGATGACTATACCTTATCCCTGTGAATATACCTGCTCTTGAGTGAATGAGCGTTTATCAGACCTTTCTCCTTGTAAAAAAGTCCATGTTTGTTTTAGTGGCGCATCAAATGAGTGAAACGACGAGGAGGATGGGTAGAAATTGAATTTCCTTTGTTTGAATGCAGGTTATTGTTGTCAGGCTCTTTGTTTATTATTGTAAAGTACCTACATTGCGAGCACAGCTCAAATTCTTAACAAAAAATTGATAGTGATATCTATTCGGTGACCTGCTTTCTCTAGTTTGTCATCATGTTGTAGCAATAAAATTTCTTCGCATAAAAGTTGGTAAACAAAATATAAGTTGTGTTAACATTGCGTATACTTTAGTTTCTTTTGGGTTTTGTAACTCTTTAAAAAAAGTTTCGAGGCTTCTGTGATATAGTTTTCCGTTTCTTGCAGGTTTTTTAGTTGTGTAACTGATTTATTCATATTTGTAGAATTCATTTAGCTCTTATTTTTAAAAACTTGCCACTCCAACGTTTCACTATCCCAACTCTATCGTATCAAAATTCCGGTATTATGTACCTATACATATGTAGGCGATTTCCCTTTTTGTGATGCTTTATAAAAGTCTGTGTGTATTGCAAATTATATATAACAAACTTATGAAACATTCACAATATCAACATTGGATTGGCAATACATATATAGCATATTTTGTATATTATGTTTGTACCTTCATATGATTTTTTTCAAATACAGGTCCTTGGAAAGATCGTACTCAGGTTACTTGAATACTCGCCCACATATTTTTAGCCGTATAGAATTCCTCGGGTCATTGAAAATATTCTTGCATCACAATCGCAATTTTAATATCCGCTAAAGTTTAAACTTTTAGAAAAAATGTATCAAAATGATGGGTGTATTGTATTGTCTAAAAGGCCATCCAATATTTGTAGAGTTTACCCTTGCGTGCGTGGGTGAATGTTTGAATTGGGATTGGGACTAGGCTTCATACATTTCATGTCCGGCCTTGATAATGTTTGATGTTCTGTAAAAATATGCCATTCATCCGACTTGCTTAGAAAGTAACTTGTTACCTGTTTGACTCATGTTGTTATCATCTGAACTGTGGAGTAGAGTACATAATCCCCAGCATCATGACCGGAGAACTGTACTAACTCGAATGATTGTGCTGGTGAGTTTGGTATGCAACTAAATGGGAGGGAACCTGCGGAAGTGCTATTGTTAGAAAATATTCACGTTCATATATACTAATAGGCATGTATGAAATTTTAATTACATACAAGTTTATGTTTTATGTTCTATTATCAAGGTGTATTTTTTTTAAAAAATCCTAAAATAATATTTAACAAATTTACTGGCAATAATAACATGAATAAATATATTTAAAGTTTGAAGATTCAAAGGTATATATTGACTCTTAACTAAAATGACAAGTTCACCGTTCAATAAATACGCTTTCAAAGGCAAATGCAATGTGAAGAAATAAAAATGTTAAATATTCTATAAATATCAAAGAATCGTTAGCTAAATAAAGCCAAGAGTGGGAGATTTCAATAAATATATATAGCAATTTCTCCTGAGCTATATATAAAATGCATGATGCATGATATCTTCAATTGAAGCAGACGAACTTCACTGTGATAGAGATTCAAATATGCATAAAAATACATATTTATTTATACTCGTGTATATACGATGTTTAATGTAGCAGCAGTAGCAGTTGGACATTTATCTGTGTACATCTACGGAATTATGTTAGAAACTTGAGTCGATCCCATCAATCTTTTCGCTTGAGGATTTCCTTGAGAAGGTCCAACCAATTTGCTCTGTCAGAACTTTTCAATATCCCATATTTCACAGATAGTTCAGTTTACCCATTCGTCTATTTCGCCAGCTTGTCGTTTTTAGTCCGCACAAAACCAATACAATCTGTAAAATACGGGAGATGCAGTATAAATGCCCTTGTTTCCTACTTCCCTTGTCGCTTGTCATCTAGCTGTAGTAAAAGTGAAGGCGCTTGTTTTTTCAACTATCCTTCCGTATACATTTAGTACATGAAAATGTACAAATGCTGTGGCGTATACATAGCATCACTATTACGTAAGATTCACCAAAATTTTCTGAACCTAGAGTTACACATAATATTCAGTTGGTTTCAAACCATCTTCACTTGGGGGATTCCCTTACATCCGAAGGCAAAGCACGTTCTTTCCCTTCTTGGCGTCATGCTTGTAGCTTATCTTGGTATTTAGCTTGAAGGCACATACAAACAAATGTGTATATTTCATGTAGTTGACAAAAATCTAGGTAACATTTTTGGCTGCACTACTTTCTATGCCATAAGATTGTAGGCTTTGAAAGTTGCTCGACTCAAACACACCAAACAAATGTCATATTTATTTTGCTCAAGGTCACTATTAATTGCATGTTTAAGAATATGATTCATTATTGATATAATTTCAAACTGTAATAAACCGTTATAAAATATAAATAGAATTTGTACTCATTCAGTCGATACTGTCCTCCTGTACCTTATGATATGAAAAGAATATCATTAATTCGAGTTTTCATGTTGTACACAAGAATGTACTTTTCAAGCGAGAAATTAATCAATTGCCATGAAAAATGAAGCATCGAGCTAACACAACAATATCAGAACAAGCACGTTTATATTCTGCAGTCTGTTTTTCTAAAACCCATCGGTTTTGTCTGTAAGTGCATGGTCATGCAACAAAACCGAGAAAGCAAAGAAAACTACATACTACAGAGGAAGAAGAAGGCTCGTGTGAATGCCTAGCCCAGCTCTATAATAATATATCTCGTAATTCCTGTCTTCTTATAAATATCATTTCTTGTATCAAAAGGAGGATTAAATGTGAAAGTCAAGATGCGACGAGAAGCACATTGGGACCGTACAACGCACAGTATGTGTACACTCAAACTCATATACAATGTCCTTGTTGCTGTTCGCTCTTTTCTCAAAAATGAACTGATGGGGGTATCAGCAAACAAAAAGAAGCAAAGTTTTCTCGTGTTTTGTGCTCACTCGTTCATTGTTGCTACTATAATACATAACGTGTTAATGCATGGCTTACTATTACTTATTGCTTTCCGCATTCTTCCTTCTTGTACAACATGTAAGAATGTTGCCTTGCTAGCCTTTTTCTTGATTCTCCTTTTTGACATGATGGCGAAGGCGGCTGGATCGTGTGACAGAATCTTGTGTGAAAATGACAAATTACAAAATCAATAAGCTTTTGTATTGTTTCTTTCTCTCTCTCTCGCTTTCTTTGACTCAAACTTCTTTTCTTAATGTCGTTGTGTGGTTCCTGCTGTGCAACCCTCGATTAATATTTCTTCAGCTGACTACAGGCATGCAAATGTTTCAGAATCACGCTGTGTTTGAGTCTAGGCGACATTGAACCGTTGACACGGCTAAGATTAATGCAACGTCTGATCGTGTTTATGATTGCTATGAGCTCAAGCAGATATTGCGTAACCTTTGTGCACCGATGGAGATTATGTAAAACATTTCATTACGCCCCGAATTGGATAATACTTTCACCAACTAAAAAAACTTGTTGAAAATATCTTACTTCAAAGAAAGACTAGTAATTAAACGTCGGAAACTGCCATTCTAAGCATCGAAAACTAGTTTATGTAGATGCAACGTACTGAAGCAGATTCATCTGGTAAAAATCCGTACTGTGTAGCTCTTAAACTGGTGCTGTAATTAAAATTAAAATCCATTTGTGGTACAAGTTTGTTGTACACGAAATCGTTCACATGAAAAACTTTTTGTTTTATGAATGCACCTAGAAATGAAATCAATGAAATAATTACCTAGAAGATCAATGAAAATTTACTATTTCTGGTGTGAAATCAGCAGGATATGATGCATGACTCATGAAGGCAACCACTTCATTCAACTTATTTGTAGGTAAATATGTATAATCAAAATACAATGGTAGCGAGAAAGGTCATAAAAATTAGATACGAAATAGCAACATGTATTTTGAGTGACCAAAAATCATAATAAATATTATATTCTCGCCAAAATACCTCTTCAAAACGGCCAATTGCCAGTTTTCAGCTGATTTCCCATTGTGCATCGTAGCAATCGAGAATGGGTAAAGCATGAATGAATCAGTGCATGGAAGTTCATAGAGTACGGAAAAATTTGATTATAGAACTAAAGTTTATGTAATGTCATGTTAAAAAATAAATTATAGATGAGTTATACAAATCTATTATTAAGAGCTATTAAAATGCATTGCGTGACAATTATTAGTTTCCCTAATTGTAGATTTTTATACTTATACGATAAAGTAGATATTTTTATACGATGGGATTACATCAAACATATATATTGCATTGTGAGGAGTGGATTGTATAAATTCTAAGAAAATACCATAAAATAACCCTTAGTCATGATCGTGTCAATTTCTTAAAATTGATACGTAAATAAAAATTGTGTCGTAACTACACAATCTGTGGATATTCCTGATTCTTAATGTTCACCTTAAAAATTTATGCGTCTCTAGATTTTCTACCATCACGATAATGTTGTTTGACTACTTTCTTCGAATTTCTTCTTCTTTATTCTTTATATATTACATTCTTCGCACGTTGCTTGTGTGGTCGATAGACTTTTGTCTATCGTGTGATATATGGGTGAACCCATCCGCAGAATTGCGGGATCATAAATTTCCTTAAGGTTAGTCCTCTCTCTTCCCTTTTCTTGTACCAGCATGATCATCTCCTTACCACTACCGCCATTTTCTCTTTCTTTTCCTAGTCATACGTGTATACTCTCTCCATAACATAACACACAACAATTCATTAGATTGAAGAATAGAGTATAGAATCAGAAACGATCCTGCACTTGTGTACGGCATATAGGTACATATTACATATGTTTCAAGTTAACTCTAAGACTACAAACATAGGCACAATAATATTACTATCTGTTTTGGAACTAACATCATCAGTGAAGAAAAAAATTCATGACGAAGAAGGTGGAATAAGGTTGTTGAAGAGGAAAAAGCCATACACACTGAATACGTCTTCAACTTCAATTCGAAGAAATATCATAGAAAAAGATGTTATTCTCATGATGATGAACGTATGAATTTATATGCACACGTTCGTCTGTTCTATTACTGTGTACAACTCACAGTGCATTAGTTGCGCCTTAAAAATCCCAGTCAACGGTGAAACGAAAAGAGAGGAAACCGAGGAGAGGAAAAAAGAATGAGAAAGAATTTGCAGTAAAGCCAGAAAAGTTTGTTGTTGCTCTGCTGCTCTTTGTTCCTTCTTCCCTTTTCTGTTCCACCAACCATCGCACCACCAAATACACACAGTACACTACATACTTCGATAATGTTCTTTTCCCTCGCTTCCTCGTCTTCTGTCTGTTGGGGTAGACGATGATGAAAAGGCAGGTTTCTTTGAGGTTAATTTCCCTGTAAAAATTCCACATTTTCTTTCTCATCACAAACATGAGATTGAAGTCTTCATGCATGTGTGTAGTAGTATGTCTAATGTTTATGTTATATACGTAGGTTTATAGTGCACTGAACAGCGAGAGGGCGGAAAAAGTTGGATTGCGTTGAATGAAAAAAGAAGCAGTTGTTAGAAGAGAAGTAGATCTGACACGGGAAAATATATAGTTTTTCTATATGTATATGAACATGTTCTTTGCTTTTTACGTAGTTTTCTCTTTTCTGCTTGTTTGAAGAAAAGTCTTCACCATCATCATCCTCCCTCATACATACAGATCGTAATGAACTGATGTAATGAACGACAAGCGAAGGAAGAGGATTTGAAGATGAGAGAGACGAAAAGGAATAATATAACACACATCATCACAAAAAAGGTTGATGAACTGGGTCGCTGCTCTGGCTTAATTCATCGTTGAAGGAAATTTTCTCCAATAATAAATTTATTAATTCACAAAAGTTGTTTTTATAAGATGGGTTATCTAGCTGGAAAGGAAAACATTTTCTGTTTTCGTCTTTGTGATGATGAGAGATGTTGATTTTGAAGAAAGGAAGTTGTTAGATGTGCAAATTATGTTTTTTCTCTTTGTTATGACAAAAATTCAGCTTGTGTGAAGTAGCAAAGTACCAGGTTTCTTCCGTTCGTTATGAGAAGCGGGGGTGGGTAGGCCATGATTCGCTGATTGTTTGTAACTTTTGCAGAGCTTTACAAGAAAATTTGCATTGGTGAAAGAAGATTGATTTGAAGATGCGACTATAAATGTAAAAACCCCTCATTTGCTCTCACGTGCCGTATAGCCATCGAACTCTCAAATGGCTGTTTCATTATCTCATCATTCTATCTGTCAACTGAACAACCACGGTAGTGTATTTTCCCTTTTGCTTTTGAAATGTAAATAATCAAAAGATAAAATTGCGACGTGATAAAGTTCAGATTTATGAGTAACTATTAATTACACTTTGCTGTAAGTACCGTTATAAAAGGGTTCTCTGCAGTTGCGTAAGAATAAAAAGAAAAGCCAGAAGTTATTGATTATTTACTGGAACGGACTTTATTTCGAACGATGTGCAGCTACCTTTAATATGTACTCAAACTAATTACAAATACGTAGGGATTTGATTAATACTCTATTACTCTGAGCTAAATTTATATTTACAATGAGACATTACGGTCAAAAACCTTCAACAATTATAATTACTGGTCACTTACATTCATTTTTGTTCTGTATTTACTTTTACTCATTTTCTTTAGTGAACAGATTATATAACATATCGTGCACATCGACAAATGCGCTTGTTTGAAGGAAATGTCAGAGTTGTTTTTTGTTAGCCATCTACCGATCACCCATTTTCGACTTCCATTTGACTTACTCACTCACTAATTCAGAGCCAGTCAGTATAGACTGTCAATTTCTTCCTGCCAGCAGAGTAAGCCGAGCTATTAGAGAAAACTTTTA
>JAHZMV010002827.1:0-13028 GCA_027743765.1 Coecobrya sp. COE2 | reverse complement strand
GGAATTTTTTTGATAAACATGTTTATTTTGTTAAACAAAACAAAATAAACAAATTTTCCTGAAACAAAAACAATTTCAAAATTTTATAAACATTTCTTAAATAAACAAAACAAATGATTTGTTTATAAACATGTTTCATTTTTAACATCACTATGATGGATTCTCAATGTATCCGCTGTTAAATTGACAACATATGTTGTCATTAGAATAAACTCCTTTCCCCTTTTATTCCTGTTTCCAAAGAGGTTGGCAAATTTCCCTAAAATGATTACGGTTCTTGCACAGACAGATAGGCGGATGAGGAGCCGTGTCTAATCAGATTAGTTAGCTTACTGTAAATAAGGGAAGATAATTGGAGTACTTTCATGTAACCTTTTTCGGTCGTAATTTCGTTGAAGCCTGTTTGTGCTAATCATAAAATTTACATATGTATACCTATTATGTATCTAGAATTGAGTAATTATTCTTGGTCCTGATGTTATATATCTTATGACGAATGATATTTGAAGTTTTTTTAACACAATAATATGTTATACTATTTTTATTCTAGTAATAAACGCATTTTCTATACTGGTGCTACTTCAATTGCATTATTTAATTATTTGATATATGTTCAGTCAAAGTAAATCTAGCCGTGTGCAGTGTGCGATGGAATTTAATAATATAGTTTGTGTCACGAATGATTCCAATGCAGTCGTCTGGTCTCGAAATACTCTTACTCCAGAAGTCTACATCCAATTATGATGTTCCAGTTTTTCTCGCTCTTTGAATCATAGGAATCGATTGGGACTCTGGAAAGAAAATCACTATCTGACTAGTTCTGTCCAGTTTAGTCGAAAGTTGGTTGTCGGTGGTTGTACCGCTTGAACTGTCCCAACCCGACTGGGCATAAGCTCCTCCTGAAAGTTAGCCAACACAACATGACTATGCTTTAACAGGAAACAGAAGCAATGAAAAGCGATGAGGTTAAGCTTACATAGAAATCCCATTTTGGGATTTCGTAAAACGATGCATGATTCATGTGGTGTTCCCACTACTCACTATATACGAAAATGATTTCAAACACGGAAATACTTATGATATGAACCTTGCCATAGTTGTATGAATCTACGGTCTACGAATAGTGTCAAACGCACATGAAAATTTATTTATGGTGCAACATTTCATAGTTTCCTATTTCACAGACCTGGAATTTATTTTGCTATACATATCCTATAGTATTATACAGGACGGCAGTTTGTATTGTACAGTAATTACTTTGAACAATTGTATAATGTAGATATAGTGTCATTACATTCACATTGCATCAGATGAAAAACTGTGGTTCTTTCCGGTTTGGGAAATGCTCATTCCCTTTATGAGGTACATATACCTATGTATGTGGGAGTATTTTATAATCCGCTGGAAATATATAAGTCGTAGTGTATTGTAGTAGCCACTAGCATGGTATTAACATGACTCTGGTATTAATTATCACTAGCGTATGTACTGAGAGGCAAGATGAGTAGATGGAGTAGGCCTAAAACAGTCAATAAACTAGTAAAATTCTTTACAATTCTTACCCTTCTCGCAAAGAAGTAAATCGTTTGTTCGTGTTTCATGGCATTTAGTATGCCCATCGATCCTCCAACGTCATCAGTATTTGTCCTACATTATTAACAAATAATGAAAATAGATGAATTGTTGAAACCTATGACTAAAATCCACATCATGTTATTACTCACTGTGACTGTTAGCTACTACTGCAAATGCGCAAATGGACCAAAGTCAAAGCAAGGTGCACTGTCCCATTATTTTTCACAAACTGCTCCATGTAGTTTTTTACCGTTTGCTCTAACAGTATGTGATCTCTAATGAAATATTTCCCTATGCAAGGACATTCTCCTGCCATAGTCACTTAAGCAAAATTGCCTTAAAGTGTCCTGTATCTTCATTAAAAGTGTCATTTTTCTTTCTTCATCTGCCAATGTCAGTTTGCTAAATGTTATGCTCAACATAGCTAGTATAAAATCATAGCGTTTTATATTTGTAAGAATAACCTTTATTTAACTTTATTTCGGGGAAGAGTGACAATACACTATACTAGCCTAAAGTTTAGTGTAACTGAAATCAACGTCCAAGGAAAGTTCGTACAGAGGAACAGTAAGTAGAATTTATGAACTTAAATACAACTACTGCAGCGAGGTAATTTCATCTCCAGGAGATGAATGCACTGATAATGTGCCTTACTACTACCTCCACAATTACATTTGGAGGATACCATGAACATAACAGGTGTAATATTTTGTCTGGGCTTTAATGCTTTTAAAGTAAATGTGTATGCATCTTGGGAGGTTGCATGATTACAAAAATATGATCCACACAACAACGTGCTGTGCACGTCTGTTGTGCTTAACTACGAGTGTTACTCTTACACAACAAAAATAGATAATTTTGTAGATAGTGCTACTCTATGCTGCTGCGTCTGGCTGACTCACCGAGACAACATCAAAAGCTGCATGAGAGGGAAAGGAATGCTTTTGGAATCAAGAAAATTGCATGGATGCCAAGCGACCTCCTAGCCACCACGAGGAGGTTAAAGTTACCAGAAGAAGTTAGTGGTGGGGAAAACGTCGGAAAGAATATGAATCTACCACATTGAGATATTCCGGTGTATAAACTTTCCTCACTATGTTTCTACTTTTCTGCTGAAAAGCTACATTATATGTAAAATGTACATATCCCCCTACTTTCAGGAAACTCATCATAAACGTGCGTGTAGCTCCTAAATGTATATACGAACATAATAGGTTAGATATCAAACAGAAAGGCTTTCCTTTGTGAAAACATTCACCAAGAAGCAGAACTTTCTAGCTTTCAGAAAGCATAGACAGACCAAGCAACCCCTTCCTTTCTCTAGTGTACATGCATTCTAGAATAAAACTACATACTAGTACTTGGCACACTCGAGCAGTCGCTCTGCGAAAGGCTTTACATTATAGCTATATCCTATGTGCTCGTTTATCTAACATGTTCATATATTATGTAGGGTGTGTGTATATGTATCCCAATCTGAAAGAATATATGTGCCTCGTGAAACTTGCCCCCATATCGATCCGGTCTCGTCATCAGCGAGTAGCAACGCTCCTGTAATATTTTGTTAGATCTACATTTTGTACATACAAATACAACTTTCCTTTCGTTTACATTTTCGGTACTCCAGTGTTCATTTCTTGGGAATAGCGCTATAAGATGTGGCGCTGCACAAATATTCTACAAACTGTCTCTACACTGTATGTAGTTGCTTGTGCCAGACTTTCATTTTGTCATATAGTCATATGCATTGCACTCTGTAGTAAGTAGCTGTTTGCGGCTATTCTTATAGAATATTTACACAAAAACACTACAATAGAACACCACTGTAATCTTACCATGCTACACAATTTTTGTGAGTAATAATATGAAGTAATTCATTTCAAGCGTCGAAAAAAATACATACTAATATGTATACCCAAGCTTATGAGTAAGAAAAAGAAATATGCATTTGCATTAGAAATGGGTACAAATACCACGGCAACTTCATATTTGGCAAGTGGACAGTTAGTGTTTTTAATGTTGGAGGCCAGTGCAATTTCCTGACATTTCAAATGGGTTAATATGAATTCCATGGCTTAATAACCAGACTTCTCCACAAGGCTCCAGAGAAATGGGAGTCAACTTATCATGAAATTCACTTGGGAGAATGGAGAAAACTTGTGTTGTCTTGGATATTGCATAAAATGGGACTAGTGTTTTTGTATGTTTGGCGGTATTGCAATGCTTGGTATTAAAGGGCCGTATTGGTGGGATTTAGTTTTACGATATAACCGTTTGGAATTATTGTCCACTCCCTGTGTACCCTTGCACTTGTCTTTTGGGGAAAGGGATTGGCCATTATTAAACAAACTTGAAAAGCGTAAGTATTTGCGACATTATAACGAGAGCCAATATGACGCTGTTGAAGTAAAAGCCCATTATAAAACGCAAACGGTCATAAAATTCATAGAATCTGAAGGCTGTAGCAGGAAACGAAATGAGCAATAGAACAAAACAAACAAATAGCTCTTTGTTACCACTTAATCCAAAAAATCAATTCATCAACCTTTCTGTAAACATGGTAACATGCCCCTATAAAACGCTCAAGCTGTTAAGCATGACGTAATAATGTACGTTTTAAAGATTTTCTTTCTGAGCGCATTTTATTTCCTGGAAGTATGTGTGTATGCATATATGGTTGAGTAAATACTTTCTTGCAAATACAAAAATGTGTACTTTTCATTTTGTCAGCACATTTGTTCTTCTCCTTTCCCTACACTTTCATAAAATAAATATTGTATGCAGTTCTAGAAAAAAAGTATTCACTCAGAAAAACTTGCAAGGAGACGTACACGTAAGTGGTTAAAATTGGAGAAAGTTACTCACGCTATCCGTCCATATACAATAAATTCTAGCTAAAAGTAGAAGTAATAAAGTCGCATATGTGCAAGAAATTCGGATTGCTTAAAATAAACAGCAGAGCAGTAATACTAATTCCTTTAAAATATTCGATAGAAAGGTGTTATATAATGGAGGGAAACTGCACCTCTGCAGTGGACTGCATAGTTGCATGTTGGGTAGGCTAGGTACTCATACGAATTCAAAAACATACTGTTACCAAGAAAAAGTAAACGCGGACAGACAGACGACACAAGTATTCCAAGAGAAAATGTTAGTACCTGTTTATAAAGTGTTGCGATTACGACATTAACATCAAATGCATGGGCATATATGTACATAATACCTCGTAAGTATCCATACTCAATGTAGCAAACGCATAAATAAGATATATATGGTTTTCTTTGTTCCGTCGTAATATCGAAAAAAGACCCCATTTAATATTTTTCTTTCCCGTCCTCTCTACTTTCTTTTCTTTCTTTTATTTTTTACGTTTGTAAATAAAAAGAACCCGTTGTTGCTGGGCTGAAGAAACAGTCACGCCGTGGCAAGCACGGTTTTGTGTTATATTCTTACTTAAACTCTGTACACCCTTTCCCTCTTCCGTTTTTCATAAAAAAAACTGCTTGCACAAAACAAATTCTACAATGTAAACAGATAAATACAAATGTGTACTTCTTCTTTGCATTATTGTTGGTTCCGCAAGGCACAGGAGTTTTCCACTACATCACTGATTTATTATACTGACGAGAGTCGTTAGATATTTTACATCCACCGAAGTAGGAATGAATCAGCAAAAATATAATAACAAAAATAAAGAAATGCAGCGAACGAAAACACTTTAAATCTTCTCTTTGTATTCTGATCCGCTTTACCTTTTAATAAAACTTTTTTTCCCTTTCAAACTTCAAACAAAACATCCAATCAGAAATAGAGATATGCAAAACTTCATTTTACTTTGTATTATTATTCCAATGTAATAATAGTATCTCTGAAAGTAAGAAGTTTGGAATGTAAATAGTAATAAATGAGTTTTATTCTGAATCAAATAAAGGAAGCCGTGTGACATTGAACTCAAAGATGATAATTATTGAGATTTTCATAGGATGCACTATTGGCGATTCCTGCTTTACTACAGGGAAACTACATTGCGTTGTTAAATAATTCTTGGAAAGCTGGATAGTATAAGATGAGTCATAGCCAGCGCAACATGCACGATCATCGTAGTCATCAGTACACGAGGGTTACAAGAAAGAGCACGCTATTCGTAATAACTTAGATTACGATTCCAACTGCACTCCACAATTTTATCATGTCTGGTGTACGGAAAGTATAACGTTGTATAGAGGATTACTTGATGAAAGATGAGTACTCTTATTATGCCTATACATGCTCTGAGGGAAAACATTTCTCTGGATGGCACTTTCTCCAACCCTCTTGCGACTGCTATGGATTTTGCTACAAATACTTCTTCTGACTTTTGAAAGCTTTCCTTGATATTGCTTGTGGGAGCCTAGTGTGATTTCACTATGTAGTTTACAGAGACTGGAGAGAGAAGGTAGCTTGGGTTGTGATGTGATTCTTAGAAAAGGAAAAAAAAACCAGAGGGGAAAGGAAAAGTCGAGAACGGCAATGTGTTCACGATATAAAATCATAACTACGGGAGAAACTACAGCATCGTATACATACATATCTAGAATCTAGATTTGATGTTCATATATGTTCATTCATTCTTTTATGGAAAAAGAACCGAGAAATCTCAAACGGTTTTATGTTTCCTTCTAGTTTCCGCGTCATAGGTTTTCTACGTGTGTATGGAGAGATGGGTGTCGTATTTGTACAGCAACGGATGCATCCTTTTCTTCACACACTAAGACATTTTTTTCTCCCATCCTTCCAGACCATTCAATCTGTCAATTGTACTCCAGACATCCATGTAATATTGCCATATACGTTCACTGTTATATGTGTGCGTCCTTCCTTGTGCTTAGCAACCCATGAAATGAGCCTTTTAAATAGAATGAAAAGTTTGTTGCTGCATCTATCTGTTCTATTGACGATAGACCTTGAACATTGCTACTTTTTATGTTAATGTGAGTAGAATTGACGGAATTGACGATAGGCATAGAAAGAGAAGCACGGATGATAAAGGAAAGAGTACATTAACACAAGGATAGCAGTTGTTGTTGTTAGTGTAGAAAGTTTGTTTTCAGAGTTAGTCTGGAAAGTGAAAGTGCTTTTGTTTCTATAGAGCCAAAACTTCCCCACCCAACTATCCTGACAGGAAAATACAGAGTGCATTCTTAGTGATGCTGACCGCATAAGAAAGAAGCCAAGCCAACAGAATCTTGTGTTCTATGCATGTATGAATGATTGTGCATGCATCACAATCGTAGTAGCGATTTATAATGCAAAAATGCTGAAGGTATGCAGAACAAGCATTACCACGGAAGGCACACTGGCACTACTGAATAAGAAATTTCTCTAGACATTTAATGCACTAGGCGTTGAAAAATTATTCGTGAATGAATTTTTGCACATTATGTATTCTGTATGCGTTCCTTGTTGACACCTTTCTCCCGTCTCGTTCTTCCTCAACCCCCTTCTCTCTGCCCCTCTTACACAATCTCCACATCCTTCACTTCTAGTTTCATTTCATATCAAAACCAAACACCAATATTCTTACCAACATGTTGTGCTATTCTTGCATTCTTGATTCGTCGTATGTGGTTGCCTCATGAATTCAGACGATATCCATTTCTGAGACAAAACATAAAGCATGGATTCCTTTTCTACATATTAAAAGTGACAATATCTGGCTCTGTTGAATTGTTGGATAATACTTTATATAATATATTATGTTAAAGTTATACTTTTATTATAGATATTATTTCTCTCACTTGCCAGTCACAAAGGAATATTTTTAGACCCCGTGTTGTACCCAGTACCCACACGTGGCAACTAGTATCATTTAATAACACTACACATGGCTAAATCCCTCCTTATGTGCAGATAGTACCAACATTGGAATTTTAAAGATAAAAAGGTCCCGATCGGTTTAGAGATGTCGCATTGAAAATTGTTAAACCTTGAATGACTTATCTTCTCTAATGGTTGATAATATCACTGTCAACATTCCGCTACAATACAATGGTTGAGCACGACTATCATATCAGGGCATTCTATGGCAGTAATACTTTGTATGGTAAGCTCGATGCAATATTCACTTATGTACACATACAACAATGAACGTCCTTTTTAATGTCACATATTGCTTTAACTTGGCCATCATGATATCAGTATCTTTATCATCATCATCGTGATATGACTAGATGAGACGGAGATTGCAAGCCATCTTTTGCGAAATGGTTTTCCCATTAGGGGGTTCTATAGAGAGAAGAGTATGGTGCACAGACACAATCTAGCAGAAATTGGAACAAACATGTCATGATCCTTATCTCTATATTCTAAAATGTATACATATCTACCATGACTATGTGTATCGTTCTCTTGCTCCATTAGTAGTATACGGGCTCAATATACTGTCGAAGGTGAATTCAGTCACAATAACCATTTGCCTTTCGGGTGAACGAGTATAGTAGGTAAGTTGGATCTCCCACCTATATTTTCTCACGGAAAAAAATGTGTTTAGGTTGACATATTCTTCTCTTACGGCTTTCCTTCTGCATTATATAATATGGGAGGAGGGGTATTCCGGAACTTTTCTCATTTCACTGGAAACATTATGTGCTTCCCTATACTTCTACACATTGAGTGGAAAAGGGTGTTCTGTTGTAATCATAATGTACGCATGGAAGGTGAATAGGTTCTGCTGAAAAATTGTTCTTGGGGATTACTGTTGAGCCATCAGCAAAAAAGAAGCTCTCGTTTCGCTTTCACCCAGCCCGTTCATGGGAAAATACAAATATAGGTACATCTCCATTGCTAGATTGCTTGTTTACCCGGAGAAAAAAGCATGCTATGTCTATTTTTCAAAAAGAGCGTGTGTTTATCACCTTCAAAGTTTGTAATATGTATCCAAGCACGTCACAATTTCAACAATCCTTTATTACGAGTAAGACCCTGAGTATACATTTACATTCCTCATTCTGCTTAATATGTTCTATCAGTTTACTTTACACATTTAGTTAGTGTATAAAGTATTGCCGAACGGAAATATATGTGTGTAGCAGATCTATTTTCTACCGCTCACCTCCTGTTTTTCATTATAATATTTTACGTGAAAGATTTGTTCTGTCCTATCAGAGCCAGTAACCCAAAGTGTTATTACAAGCAGATATATTGCAAAAGATAAGCCATAAAGTAACATACATGGCATGACATGACATTTTTCACCGGAGGCGTTTCTATTTGCACACAGTTTACATATTACTCAACACTTTCTTTCAACAGAATGTAACTTTATGCTGCATGTGCCTACCTCAAAAATTTAGAAGCTTACACGACACTGACACTCGCCTAAATGGCATAGTTATGTAGGTGTTTAGAACATACATAGGTATTAACAAAAATAACAGTAACCTTACATTATTGCGGATAAAACTTATTTAGTACTGGTAATATGTACAACCATAAATTGTCCAAATTTACCCACACCACCTGGCTAAAGAATGTAGACATACTGACTTTCCCTGAATGTATTTTGCGTACAAATACATACATTTTTGTGTGTATACATCTTATACTGAATAGGGTCTTGTGTGACCAGAGAACATGTCTTGTAAAAGAAATGGAAAGAGTCATTTTATGCTAATGTTTACACTTCGTTTATTTCGTATCTCTCTTGCTTGCTGCGTAAATATTCTTTGCAGAAGCATACAGGATACTTCAAACCAAACATTATGAAACGGTTACGTATTTACTTATTATGAATATGATTGATGATAGAAATAATAAAAGTGGATGTAACAGTAACTATCGAGCATTAGCAGTATGTGTATCATTTTTATTGGAAATATACGGTTTAAAGGTAAATATATCTGCAATAAAATGTTTACCTTGTGACCTTGGAACGTTGTCGGGAAGGTGAGTCATAATGTTTCATATAACCCCTATCCAATGTCTTAGCTAATTATTTTGAACTGTTCATGTTACAATGGAATGAAAGGGGATATTAGTACAGTGGATAATTATTTATGTAAGAAGATTAAACTCAAAGAAATGTTTTAGCGAAGTGTATATGCTCCCATTACCGTCCATATGTGGAGTCAAGCTTTTATCCGTGTTCCATGGGGAAAGTGCAAAATACACAATGGAGACATAGGAAAGTGTGGCTTTTCAGAATACGTACGATAAATACAGAGACGTATGATACATCAAAGCAAAGTAATCTCCTTAATGCCTTCCTGTGAATAGGCTTACTCTCGACTTTCCTGTTTTGTTTGGTGTCCTTGAGACGGGATATAAAAATTATCATAGAAAAGTTCCAGCTGGGTTAACTTTGGTTGCACATGTGCGCTATTTGTAAGGAAGAATTTGAATTCACTTGTAATAATACAATAGATCCACTTTTCCTTTAGAAATTCGAATCATAATGTTACTCGTAACGGTAATTCAGACTTAAATGGCAGAACGGAAAATATCTTAATGTGTATATTGCTTGCATACGTGCTCTTTCTTTTTATTGTTCGTTATTTAACGCTTCTGGAACGACGTAAATCTAGACTGTTAGCTTGTTTTGCAAGCAGAAGAGATGGAGGGCTTTTCTCTAAATCCATTGCAATATAAACAACTTTTTGAAAGGTTCTCTTCTGTTTGATGTTAGCTTGTTTTGCAAGCAGAAGAGATGGAGGGCTTTTCTCTAAATCCATTGCAATATAAACAACTTTTTGAAAGGTTCTCTTCAGTTTGACGTGACTGAGGCTGCATTAATACTTAAATAGATGTGCTTTGTTGTCTACTTATTATTGACGTTTATCCACACTAATATAGCAGTACCAAGTAATGAAGCAAGCCTTCAATCACTTGAGTTATATGAATAATGATAGAAAAACGCGAGTGAGATTACCTATGCAGATGTTCAATTCAATCCAGCTCAGAGTGTATTAATGGAATGAAGCAACAATGATCATATATCACTCTTTACTGCTAATAATAATACGTATAATATACATCTACTTTCCTTTTCGTTGTATGTACATTTCGGGATTTATAAAGTAAATTCGTAAAAATATCGGTTGTGAAACAAAGCAACACCTAAGGCTGTCTATGATTCCCACATCAATGTTTATGTAATGATGGATGTTTATATGTCTCACAATATTAAGAATTAATACAACTTGACTAATCTTTTACTTAATATGTATAAGGATAGAAAAATTAAATCTACAAGCCTTGCTCCGTAACTCCTTTTTTAGTTTCAGCGATTTTCAGAGAAAACTAAAGTAAAAGGTACACGTCTGCGTCTAAACCATTCCAGAAGTCTGTAGTATAATTGAGAAATTGATGGATTCTGAAATCGCATAGTACAGTATGCAAGATATGAAATTTGATGTAAATACTCCTCCTAGTAAAGTAAAACATCAGCATTTCAAAAATTTTAAATACCACACGGTCGTTATAAGGGTCTAATTATTTCAAATAACATCAAATTGTAAGCAACCTGCTTTCTTTAGTTTACTTTCTGTAAATTTATGTATGAATACAGACTTTCATCGTGCAATCTATTTTACTACTCTTGGAAAATGTATGCTCAAGTTAAATTCTTATGCGATAATGGTCTTCCATTAATTAACATTTTAACAGCTAATGTGACCGACCCAGATAGCATTTACTATGTAATGAAATTTTTTCTCTTATATATTTCGAAAACTGATATTTGCCACAAATAATATTGTCCTCAAAACATGAAAGCATCTATAACAGTTCATACATATACAACATAACATGTTCTTATATATATGAATATACTACCTATTTACTAGACTTAAAATATGAGGGGAAAACATATAAATGCCAAATCTTTCGAGGGATTTTTTTGTTATAAAAGCTACATAAGTTAAAATACTACTTGCATGGTTGGGTCACACATATTCTGGGTTGATGCAACGATGATAACTTGTGATTTTTCGTTGGCTTTCTGTTGCTAAACATGACGGAAGGGGAAATTACGTTTTCTAAAATATCATGGAGATGAGAAGGGAAGTTTTGAATATACTTACGCTGGTTTTGGTGGTTTACCTCTACTTCAGGAGTGATAAGTCAGTCAAGAAGTACGTAAACAAGAAAACATTCCTTCGTGAACACACGGTGCAGATAGTTTGGAAACGATTCCTTTTCCTCCCATTCTTTGGTTAAACACTGTTTTTGGTATTCCTCACTTTGATCTTTTTTGCCTTGTTGAATTAGCCGTATTATGCTTACTATATATCGCAATGTGCTTGCTCTTCCTTGAATTAAATCCTTGGGCGTACGTACATATTCATTCTATCCATGAGTATTTTTGGATGACAGAAAGTTTCTCGGTGTAGTTACCCACGTATAGTGAAGACTTGGTAAGGTGTAGTCGTAACGTAATAGCGTAGGACTAGTAAAGCCTCATTTTGTTTTATGATCATGGGGCACCATTAAGGCATAAATATAGAGATCTTAAAACCTTCCTCTGGGGAATCTCCCTTTTTACCAGAAAACTCCAACTTCCTCCTCTCTCTATCTCTCTCTGCCTCTGCCCTTTCTCATTTTGCTAGCCCCATAACTGACTCTTCCAACGTATCCTTTTGCTAAAGAACAAGTCAGATGAAGAAACAGCTCTCCCAGATTTTATGAACTGTAGAAAACTTTAGAGATCCCAACCTTCCCTTCTACCAAATCATAATGGTTTATAACGAAATCTATGTACCACATTACTGCTACTACATAGTCGTCACGTCTGGAGAGAACTTGCAGAAGGGTGGTATACTGTGAGTAACACATGTAGTTCATTTCTGAACCTTCAACTGCACTTGCACATCACTCATATCAGATTTACTACCGAAATGTCTTTGAATACGGAAAGAGTTGGGAATTGGGAAACAACAGATGGATCCGCAGATATCAAAGAATACTAAATACTTAATGTTTGCATGTTTCATCAGGTCATCAACTTGAGATCATATCGATTACATTAAATACCTTGAACTACACTATCAAAAGTCATAATAGAAATCGTAATCGTCAACATTTCATTAATGATGTAGTACGCAATTGAGAACATGCTTTTAGTAATGGTTAAAATATGGAGCATTAAACATGTGCTTCTGTATCCCATCCACCACTGAAAAAAAAACTTGACAAATGCCATTGCGAAGGAGTATAATATTGGCAACAACCAAGCATAATAGTATAATAATTGTAAAGTAATCCATTTGTATCTCTGAGACAGTGCATGTATTAAATGGCCAAAATACTTCTTGCTTTTATGTATGTAGTATTTACATGTTTAGTAAAAATGAAAGTCGTAGAACGCAATATATTATATAACTCATATTACTAACACCATCATATTATCCTTACATCTTTTAAATAGAATATTTAAAGGTATAAATTTTGAAAAATAATTAAAACAGATTTTTTATAGA
>JAHZMV010002826.1:0-10954 GCA_027743765.1 Coecobrya sp. COE2 | reverse complement strand
CTTTATTCGAGCCACACATTTTCTCTATCGATTAGTGAAAACCGTTTTCGAATATCTCTAACGGTGTTCGAGTTGTCGGGGCGACGGCCGGCCAGACATCCCCTACCAATCTCATAAGGTATCCGGAGTACCTCCGGCTACCTAATAAATAATTATACATACATAAAAATTATGCTGCAAATTATCTCCCTTAGGGTAAAACTAAATATCAATCCGAAATAATTTATGCAGGAGTCAATCGATTCAATAAAATAATTGAAAGCAGTTGCTGCAACTTTCAGATAGTCAGTCAGTGTGCTCAATTTGCACAATGAATAACCTGATGAAATACTATGTAAAATGGCAATCCTTTTAATTTGGCGGATATGTAAGGTAAACTCATCGAACACATCGAACACTCGAGTAAGATAATATAATTCGATGCGATGATTACGCATCTGCAAGTTGTATCCATTTTTATTAATCAAAATTAATCTTAATTAAAATTAATTTTAATTTTTTAACGTTAAAAACGATTAGATTCTAATAACTACACTGGTATGATTTAATAATCGTCATTAGATTAAAGTGCATTTTCATCATTCATCAAAGTAATTTTGTCAAAAGAAAAGACTCTTAAATTCTGTAATTATGTTGGATTCATATAAAATAAATAGAAAATATTGTCACCCGTTGTCTATGAACTTCTATGAAGTCCCTTCAACAGGAACCCAACACCCTGACGAAACGACATTTTGAAAATTTATTTTGAAGTTAAGCGTATAAACTAATAACAGGCAAAGACAGGAAGTTGCCTAACTTTATTCAAAACAAAGTTTCAACCTAAATTTATTTAATCGGTGGTAACTCAATTCAGAGAAAATTCGTCAAGATTAAATGTGTAGTGAGTTTATTACTAAATAACATTTGACTAATTAGAAATTAAATACTTCTCCTGTGCTCATCTTCACTAAACGCATAAAAACTGATAATGCTATCTTACAGAAAAAACAGACTGAAACTGAATTGCATTCAGGCTGAAACTTAAAATATGCTTAAAGAAATAACTGTTGGAAAAATACGTACACCCATTTGGAGTTTATTTAATAAAGTCTCGACTACAAAACCGGAGCATTAAGCAGCAAAAAGGAAACACTGAATTCGAAAAAAATAAAAAGGGAACTAATACAAATTGATAAAACTAAACATAAATGTGAGTCAGGTTATAAATTGATAGATTAAGTCATTAAAGAGTCTAATACTAAATTCCAAAATAATGTTAAATAATTGGAATTTATTTGAATACCCATTATGTTCAGTGCGCAAGGGGATTTAAAAAAAAGTTACATCACGCACAAATCTCGTGTTGAATTATTTACCAAATTGTATACATTATAACCTAATGGTCCTCGGAATTTTTTGTATCTATTCAAGTAGAAACACAATCAACTAGCAAGAAATTATTATGCGGCGTTGCTTTATCCTTTTTTGAGAATAATCTCATTTCATTAATTCGCTAAAAAGTAGAAAACAATATCCGGCAATGCAATTGGTACCTGAAATATATGTGCCAATATATATTTTTAACTATTTGATTGCTTATATCATAAAGCTAGCTATCTTAAATTATGTTTTCTTGGTTTAGACAATAAATAAATATTCTACACAAGAGCTCACCATCGTGTGCGAACAGTTTACTGAAAAAAACATTTTTGGTGAGTGATGTGGCTTTTTCAAAGTTTTGATAATAAATTCAAAAGAATACTACCAATTCACGACACTTTTTATTTACATCATACATTCCGTATTTTTAAGTATTTAAGTAACTCATCAAACAAACCATCAACATATACAGTCCGTTCCTAGCTTCAAAAGTGTTCATATTTTATCATCAAGGCAAAATGAAAATAAATAATGATAGCTTTCATTTTTCCTTTCGTAAGTTGAAAGATAGTTTTACGCTCTCTTACGATAATTGTACTGATAAACAATAATGACCGTGATAAATGTCTCTAAGCAAATGTTAAAAAATTAGGTATGCCAATTGAAGTTTGAATAGTTAGGCAGTACTGGCAATGAACAGGGACATTTTAAAGGTTTTACTTACACAAAAATCCCGAAACACAATAAAGCCTTGTTTACTAATCTAACCATTACCATTAATAATCTTGTTTAATAAAAGTCCACATAACTGGAAAATATTTGGATTTGGCGTCCTATGCTTCCATAAAATTAAATACTTCAATAAATCTACAATTTAACTAATTGGTTATGTGATAGTACTCATCCATATGTAACCATAAAACGTGTGTAGATTTTAAGGATTTCAAGTTAAAATAGAGAGTTTATTTAATATCCGTCAACTTTTCATATTTTGTCAAACAAGCGATGTACCATTCATTGCACCATTGCACACAAGTAGACTGATTGCTGAGAAAAACGATGTTTTTCCAAAATCGACGCAGGGAATTAATTTTCCGAAGTAGGAAAGCAGTAATCTACCTTTATTAACATTGCAAAGTACTAGCAGATTTCGTTTTAGCGTAATATAAATGAGGCATCCATTTCTTAATAAAATAATGTTTGCTGATTCCTGATAAGGCTTTGCCTTTTAATTCTTAAACCGGCATACATACAATATTTACCAAATTTATGTATTATCTAAAATATTGATTTTTATGTACAAAATCCTCGCTGAATGTGTTCCAGTTTCCATAAAGAGAAGTTTCCTTTTGTCCCACTATTCAATTCCTGTTTAAACCATATTGAAGTTGGTGGGAAACGATAAAAAGTCGCTTAAGACAACATCCGCTCATTATATTTTAACAATTTGAGAGAGTCAGAATTAGTCCTAGATAGGTAATACTCCAGTTTGATAAATTGATAAAATGACGACTTTATACATTGTCATAAACGTCCATATGTATTGTGCATATGTATGTGTTACTAAAAAAAGGTCTGAAAAAATATGCTGCAATAAACTTGTCAGTCATCTCTGCTAATCCTTTTTTCCAAAATTTGTTATCGTAACAACGTAACGTATTTTTTTTCTTTAAAGATACATAGCTGCACCCAAAATATATATAAAACACTACAGTTCTGCATTATTGAATGATCCCTCGAATTGCTCTTATCAGAAAAACAATTGTTTCATTGTATAATAAAAAGTCTTTGGTAAGACACAACAGGTTTATTTAAAATGACCTGGTTTTCAACAATATGAAATAAAATCAGCTACTACTTTCATCTGTAAGTACAAAACCATTAAAAATTCGGGGAAGAAACAAAAAACCGTGTTAATGTAACCTTAAAATAAATAATCACGATTTACTTACTTTCATTGGTTCATCAAAAACGCAAACGTGTGTATGTTTACGATATTTAAAAAAATCTTTATCTAAGCTACTTGGATTTAAATAGCTAATCCAATTAATTGCATAAGTTACCCTAAAGGAAACTATTTCTAAATATCATCTTTATAGCCAAATTGAAATAACTTTTTCTGAAGCTTATCTTTAAAAAAATATCCTCAAAACGGCTGAAATTAAAAAAGTAAGTTTTATGAAATACCACTTTACGTCATGTCAGCAATATCCAAAACAAAACATGGGAATACCTATGTGCGGCAAAGTAAAATTTTACTTACCAGATACTTTTAGCACTTTAAATAGAAAAATTCCACCGTGCCTATCTGACAAAAAAATCTTTCTTAGAAGAAACACAAAATTGTAAGGTAATCCAACAATCTCAATAATTTAACATGGAAGGAACACATGCAAAAATATGTATCCAAGTATTTTGCACAAATAGTGTGTTCTAACTTCAAAAGCAACTATGTTATTTAAATTCCATTTCTCGATAGTAAACAATAATAAACAATCGCATATAATATTTTATTTTATTGTAATTCGTAAGTTGCACGGTTGAATGATATAAACAATTCCGAAGGTAAAAGTTGCTCAATAGCAATTAAGTTAGACATTAGAAAATTTGAAGCTCATGGATTCTAAGAGATAAACGAGTTAAACAAAAATGTTATTCTGTTGATGTATTATTGCATACATACATTACATTGTTTGTTGTTGGTGTACTTAATAACTTTGACAACAAAATACCCCCAAAAATAATACTAGTTAGGAGTATATTCTGAAGTGAACTACAATTGGTAATAATCCAAATTCTCAGCGATAATTCTAGACGAAAAGATCACTTTCTTGTTTTCGACGAATCTTAAAATTCATTTATCATACAAATTATTATTTAGAACGAAAAGATTTAGATATTATCTACGAATTTTAAGTTAAGAATACTTTACAAGCGTTCCCGTTTTCTGGTTTCGCAAGTTTTAAAAACAATGCTTGATTTAGGGTGCATGTCCGTGAACACACAAAGTAACCTATAATTTTTGTCATTTCTATTGGATTAATGGAGTGCCATCGGCGTCGATTTTATTCCATTCATACTAAAAGCATCTAAATTAAGTTACCAAATAAATATTTTTCAACTATAATTAATTCAATCCACCTATCGGTAACCAAAAGTTGATTGTGCTTTCAATTCAGAATTTTTCCGTTATGGTTTTCTGAATATTGACGAGCTATCTGTTCATGACCAGTTAAACATTAGTCGTAAATGCTTTCTCAGTTTATGCCAACCTCAAGTCCTCCCCAACGTTAACTTTAAATGTTACCAATTATCCAGTAACTCATACGTTTCTCTCACTATTATCAATTTAGCCTTTCTAGTAAACCATTGTTTTTTTCATTGTCATCTCTTAAAAGTTTTTTCTGCAATTTGTCAAGGTAAGTGTGAAATCATCGAGATATACGATTCCACTTTAAATTTTCCTAAGATCATGTTAAGCATTAAAGCATTTGTAAATACGTGATAGCATTTCAAAGCATTCGACAATGAAGCTTTTTACTTTTTACCAATAGCATTTGCTTAAGGAGTTTTTTCGTGGAAGCTGCAAATGAAATGAAGTCACCTACTATAATTCAAATTCCTAGGTACATATGAAAATTCCTAATGATTTTGAAATTTGCTGGAAGAAACGGAGAAATCTGTGTAAATTTGCATGGATAAGTGCTTGAAGATCATTTTAGAGTCATATACAAGTATTTTTATTAAGAAACTCCAGATGAATTAAAACCTCCAGTAAAGTGTATTTTGTGGAAGGTGTTCCACTCACGGAGAAAATACCTACAATCTTGGATTTAAATAGCCAATTCAAACATAGTGTTAGTTCTAGTTTTCACAGAAAGAGCAGATAGTAATTGCATTTTGAGCGGTTTGTCTAGAAACTGGAAAATATGAATACAGTATTCAATATTTTTTGTTGCAAAATACAAATATTTGGATTTGAATACCTTATGTAGTTACTAGTATTACCTACATGAAAACAACCATTACCAAAATACAGCCTATCTGATAAATATTTAGTCTCGTAGCTCTCAAAAAATTACATACATCATCGAAGCTACTCAAAAACAGAGAACAGAGAACATAAAAAAAATATTTTGTATTGTTTCTTTGACTGGAGATCACGGTCTCCACGATTATCATGAGTCTCTTAGTCAATAATGTGATTTGATAAGTTTTCATTGTCTGAAAACAAATTTCTCGTTCACAAAATGCTACTTGGAATGGTGACACTTTGCATGATAATTTGTTTCTGGAAATTTTTAGATTGATTAAAATATAGTATGTACCTTGTTCACATTTGTATGTATTTAAATGGGATGATGGAATGATGTCATTAGGTAAATAAAGTATATGCTTTTGGGACATGACAGACAAGAAATGACACGTGTTACCGCAGTAATTAAATTTCAAAATAAGTTTCAAAATAAGTTAATTGAATCATAGTAAATTAGTTTTAGAGATTGGGTAACCAAAAAATTATTCAGTTCAGTCTGCAATTAACATGTTACCATGTAAAACGTCCCTCACTCATATTGTTTTCATCCCAATAATATTATAAAGTTTTTAAACCACGAAAACGTCCGTGATTTCAATTTTCTTCAGTAAATAAAAATCTTATCCAAACAAACAATTTGAACATTCTTAAGTGACATAAATAATATTTTTTTAAAAATTTTTTAAATGTTTGATACAAATATTATTATACTAAGTCTACACATGTAAAACATTTTTTTAGATAACGGTATAGAATCATCAAAAATAATCATTTCTCGTTTCGTATTACCGCTTCCTATTGTTTAAATGTGTAATTGCATTTGATTGTTAACTATTGTATGAAATTATTGGAATGATTGTGTACTTTTTCTGCTATAAAATTTTACTTTCAATGTTATCCTTGTTAATAATGTTGTTACATTATAATGACAAATGAAACCATTGACATTTTATCATTGAGTAGAGACTGATTAATAGGTTAATAATTTCCTATTGTGTCAAAATAATTCCAAGTGTGTTAATACAAGACACGCTTTGTTTTCCGCTCAGTCGTCCGTTCCCTATCTCTATAATGCTGAATCCGACTTCTGCTTTACATCAGCAGCTGCTCAAATTCTCGGGCAGTTTTTTTGTATTTCGCAGGAAGAAACCTTTGGCGATGAAATTTCTTTGTGAAAATCTTGTCTGACTGGTTGCCATATTTATTGCTCTGTCTACAAGCACAGCATCATCATCAGATATCGATTCCACACTACCTTGCGCCACCGGCTGTCCGCCGATACACCAGCCAGTATGTGGAAAAGACGGGAAAACTTACATGAACGAGTGCTATGCACAAATGTGTGGAGGTAACTGAAAATTATATTTAAATTCTGACTTATTTTAAATTGCCATTTATTGAATATAATGAAAATTTGCATCATCAAAAGACTTGTTATGTATTATTATCCTGTATTCCTTCTTTAATAGTTGAAATCGAGCGACAAACTCATTGCAGTACGCCCAAGTAACAATATAATCAAATGGAATAAATTTGTTTCTAATAAATGTCCTCTATAAAGCCGCCGTTTACATTACAATCTTTTAAGTGTCAATAAGTACGACTAGTGTATTTGATTTATTTCAAAAAAGTCAATAAAAGCAATCTTCATTTTCGTTTACTCCCTTCTATGTAATAAATTATTCAATAAATGTTTTAATAGCTCGGATCTACATTTCATTATTGGGTTTTCTAGTAATTAAATTGAGCTATAATTCGCACATTGAATTAATAAATAAAATCAGCTTAATACAGATCTCTTTCAAGTTTCCACAGGTCAAGGTTTATCACATGTCATTGTTTGATTTCACAAGTATTTAATTGTATTTACCATTGCATGATGTAATGCAAATTTTCATTTTTGTTCCCAAAATATATTTGCAGGATTATGTCCTGAACACACACTTGACAGGTATTGATCTACTAACAATGAAAATGGATATTGGTGAAAAATTATTGATAACGATATTTAGGTACGTCATATAATATCCTTGTTTCTTAAACCGTTAATATTAATCTTCCTTCCTGGAATAATATTACCTTATTTCTTATTATGCTTAACACAAAGTCCACAAATTATATTTTTCAGCATAATCAAATAAATAATGCTACCTAGGTAACTGCATTCCCTTGGATTTTATTTTTCAAAAATATCTGACTATTGAAGCGTTTGTTTGAATTTGCAATGGTTGTGTCAACACAATATTAATTTATGTTTTCAGATTTTATTATCGTAGAGAATAAATAATCTAGTATTATTTGATGGATGATTTTGCATAAAAACCACTATATGCTTGACCACGTTGACTTTAAACTGGCTGCAGGTTTAGTAATAACCGTTACAATACCTAACAAACTAAGCAATGCATTTGGGGTTAATCAAGCGTTGACAAGAATCTAGAAAATACATTGCAAACTACGCGTGACTCATAAACCATACAGATGCAATGCTTTGGATGCCAGTGATGTGAAAAAGCACTCCCTTCTTCTATAATGGTAAAAATCGTCTTCCTCATGCATCAGTTTTATTCAACAATGACGGGTTAATCATTATCAATAAATATAATTATTATGATTCCGATGAAATTTAGAATAGATTTGGACACTACAGACATGTAAAATTAATATTCTCATACCAGACTTAGATTTCCTAACTTTCTATTTTTCCAAGGAAATGTGACCGATTATTTACGGGAAGAGTCTTAACTTCGAAAAGGTACAAAACCAATTTTAATGCGATTTTTTTAATAAGTGAACATCTGTCGGTTGCAAGCCAACCGAATCTTAGCAAAAATAACCCATGGATTTAGATCAAACCAGATAAAAGCCATTATTAAGTAATTCTAAATTTCGCATAATTAATGCTGCTTTGTTCTCATTTTTTGTGTAAAAGTATACTTTGAAATTGTAGTCTGACGACCTGTGATATTTGAGGCAAATCTACTTGGGAATTCAAACTAGTGCCGTTCATTACAATACCCAAAACATTCTATAAATAGTAGTCTACCACAAATTGAAAATATATTCACAACTATATAACTAGTACTATAAATTACCTAAGCAAATAGAGAATTTCTCTAAAATCAAAAACTTCCTTACTTGCTTACAATCCAATATTTTATAAAAAAAGCTTTCAAATTGTTATCTCGACAATTCAACATTTCATTATTTAATACATTGCCCTCGACCTCTAACACAGTTTTCCTTCAAACAGCCCTCCTTATTTTCATCATACTTGAAAAAATTAACTGTCTGCCTTGTTATTTCTTTTCTGGGGTTACCAAATTTCTTGAAAACCATTAAAAGCCTATTATATCGCGCTGCTACCACCCTAAAATGGATATTGCTTCTTTCTTTATTTAAGTATTCATTCAAAAAATCAGCAGGAATTATGGAAAATTTGTAAATACTCACTAAATAGCAATTTTATAGTCTAACTAACCGACTATAAAGCAATCTGGCGGTATATTCCATTCCACCTTCGACAAATGTTTTATTTCTTGTTTCCTCGGCTCGCAAAATGCACAAGCAAATAATAATAGGTATGTTGAGTTTTTATCGGAAAAGGTATACTGGGTGATTTTAAAGCTGACCGACACATCAAAAAAGTTGATTCCCTGCTTTAAATTGAGTTGTGCGCCATTTCTACAATTTTTAAAATATTCGAATTCTGAAAACTGCATCGGAATCTCGAAACAAAAATAAGAGAGGGGTATTTCTTCGATTTTTGAATTTCGACTTCGTGCTAAAGTTATTAAGACACAAACTTAAAAAATCGGCATATTTTTGGGGTACTCAAACTGCCAAATTTGGCAATGTTTGAGCCCTCATAACTTCCCAGTGGCACATTGCATCGAAATTCCAAAATGTATATGTCGCTCACTAGATTTAACTGTTTCTGTCACAATATTATGTTGACTTTAATGGAAAGTTTGATCATATAATACCAAGTTTAGGTACTGTTAGGTACTGCTATTTACTAATTGTGTGCATTTTTCACCTGTATAAAGCGTAAAATGTAAAATAATTGTTTCCGTCAGTTAATACATGGATAAGAATTTCAACTTTGTCGTGAAATCAACGCAACAAAAACATTTTGTGAACAAGTTGGATATCTCAAATAGAACTCTTTGATAAATCCTGTATAAAAAGTTGAAGGTTAATCGTCTTCGATAATTTATATGATCCAAGTGTGAAATGTTGTGCCACCTAAACAACGTTTGGGAGCAAATTGATAATATATTTCTAGCAAATTTCTTATGTAAATTGGTCGAGCAGTCTGTCTTCAGATACATAGTTTTGACATATTATAGTACACGCTTTCGGAACATCTGCAAATAATTATTTTCTTAACATCCAAATTTGAAATTTATGGACTCTGTATAAAAAAGTTGAAAGTTAATCGTCTTCGATAATTTATATGATCCAAGTGTGAAATGTTGTGCCACCTAAACAACGTTTGGGAGCAAATTGATTATATATTTCTAGCAAATTCCTTATATAAATTGGTCGAGCAGTCTGTCTTCAGATACATAGTTTTGACATATTATAGTACACGCTTTAGGAACATCTGCAAATAATTATATTCGCAACATCCAAATTTGAAATTTATGGACCGACTAATGTCCAAATTAGTCTAATAAATTGCATAAAATACAACTTGTATATTTCTTCGCAGAAACAGTGGAAGCTTTTTGTTCAAAGATTGTTGATCAAATCAATGTTCATAAAAAAATCCATTAGGTCTTACAGATACGCTTACGCTTCAAATCCATGTAGAAATTTTGAAACGATGTCATTTTAAACAAAAATCTTATTTTCACATTTAAAAAGATTTCAATCTTGTTAAAACAATTGTCGATTAATAAAATAATTAAATGATTTGCGCAAAAGTGATAAATGATTTGCAACCTTAAGTCAACTACTACTTGTCCTAAATAAAAAGGCTCAAGTGTTAAGTTGTGAAATGCGATTTTTCACTGTAATCTCTGACTGTAAGATATATCGTAAGTGAAATAGAAATCCCTGTATTGACGTCAAAAGGTAAGGAACATATCGTTTCTTCAAATATTAATTATATTAGATGGGCAAATTTCGGGGTTGTATTGTGTTACTAAAATATACGTAATGTCCAAACATATTCCTGATTTACTAGAACATATCCCTGGTGGCAAAAAAATGAGACTCATTTTGAAAACAATATCCCTAATTTTGCCAAAAATAGCCCTGCTCTCCGTGCTGACGGAAATTTCGATGATAGTCGAAAATATCACTGATGCCACAAAAAATGTCCCTGCTAATTTGAAATATCACTGATCGTAGCCGTGAAATCACGGTGACGCCGTCGTCATATCGCGTAAAAGTTTCCATGTACGTATTTAAGTACTTGCAAATAAGTTTGATAATTATTTCAATTGCAGGATATACGAGGCCGTTTTCATAAGTCATGCACCGGACTGAAAAAATTCCGATTTCTTGGAGGAACGGAAATGAATCCATATGGAATTTCTTGCCTAT
>JAHZMV010002825.1:0-29587 GCA_027743765.1 Coecobrya sp. COE2 | reverse complement strand
TTGCTTCATTATTTCTTCAGAGCAAGGACACTATTCACATAAGAATAAGTTACTTTTTAGACTCTCATTGTTTTGTTACTATTGTAGTGTTTTAGAACACCTTGTAAAATATCATATTTTGTTATGCTTACTCCTTCACTCATTTTGAGGTAGAGATCCGACATCGCAGTGACTTAATAGCTTGTACTATATACATATGTACATATATTTAGAAAGACATTATGAAAGAATTTCTCTTAGAAATGTTACAATTGTACGTAAATACCTACTTAACTATTGGTTGTAAATCTCTTTCCTCGTAGCATATAATCATTATTTTGTTTCTTTTGTTTCCGCAGTAGTTTCCTAACCGAAATCCACCGAAGAATACACATTTCTTTAATTTACTAAATGTTTAACGTTATGTATACACTAACCGATTTGTAGAGTACAGAAAGGACAAGTAAACATGCCTGGGATATTTCTTTGCAGTTATTTTACTTTCCGTATTCAGTAAAGCAGTGTTGTCAAATTTGTCGAGAATATTCCAAATTCTTTGGAATAATTTATGAAAACATGAACAAATAATTTGTGATGTACATATCCCTTTACGTTGTTTGCCTACATCATTTATGATTGTTACATTCATTTTAAAAGTAGATTTAACACGAATAATTTTATTTGTCTCATTTTATACCTATTTTTATTTTGTGCAAACTTCTATTACAGTTAATTGGGGAGGCACGAGTACAAATTGTGGAAATTTTATGAATTTCTAATGCTCCGGCATTATCAAAATATTTGAAGAAAGAATGAGCCGTAATTGTCCAAAAATATTTTCTTCAGATACGGCAGATCAACGACTATCATAAAATAACTAAAATATTGAAATACCTAGTACAGAAATAGTATTTCCAAAACCCATTCTATTACTAAATTCTTTCTTACGCCATCATCAAAAATACCCTTTTCCTTTCATTTTCTAGCCCTTACAATGAATGGATTGTTGCTGCCTACAGAAAACCACCTATACTAACTTGTCCAAAAAGGGATCCGATTGAAATCACTAGCAGATTGCACATTACCACTACGATTCAGTTTCTCTATTTTACTGCAATACTTCCTTAGTTGGTTGTATTATTTTTAGCTATCCCCATGGTGAAAGTAATCATAAAGAAAATCCTATAGATTACTTTAGAGACAGAGAGTAGGACCTTACACTCTCAATGTTCCGTTGAGGGCAAAAAATAGTACATCCAAATGACTCCAGCTTTCTCTTTCTCCTATTACTATAACATTTTCTATTAGCACAACTGCCAACCCATCAGATTCCATTATGACACAAGTAATCTTGTCTGTTCTCCATTGCATTGTAATGTAATAATGGCATATAAATATAAAGCAAGGATAGATGATAGCGTTGCCGAGCAATAGTGTTGCTATTACCAGATTTTATCTTCCCGTTAGACCACCCCTTCTTTCTTTATACTGAGTAATGACATTAAATCTAGACTACCTATAGACCTAGGTATATGCATTCTCTAGAGAAAATACTATGTGTGCTATCAGCACTATCATAATACCCATGCCATCCAATGTATATATATCCAAGTTTGTAAGATAAAATAATAATTCCATCCTGATATCTTGCATTCCACACTCATTCTTTTTTATAATTCTTCCGTTTCCAACCGTCAGCAGTGAAAGACGAACCAACAACTAAGAAATCGACTATCTTTGTTCGGTGTGGAAGCAATGAGGAGTTACATAGCTCGTCTTAAACAGCACCACACCATAGGAGACAATGAAATGTAATAGTAATGGCGCTTGTATTAGTCGGGTTCGGACGTTTACTCTCTTTCTTTTGCTGCATTATTATTACTACTACCAACTACTAGAACTAACAACTACATCAGAGAAAAATGTACGTTATTATAAAATGACCGGAGAAAAGTTAGAAACTATACAACAAAAGCTTGCTAAGCAAGGCTAAAACACAACTATTCATTAGTGTTACACCAACTTCCGTCTATTTTTCTTTTCTTCCCTGTTAGCTATTATCTTATAGTTCTCTTTGCGTCTTCGCTTGGTAGTAAAACACAAGTATGCAGAGGACATGAAAGAAGAAATCGAAATTACGCATTATGTTGAATAATATTATTTAGCCACTTCTGGCAGAGTAGATTTTCGCTTTGTTTCATATTAGAAGTAAAAGTGCTATATATGAAGTCATTGTTCCTGTCATTAAAACTAATGTTTTGTGGTAATTCCCATTCCGTGTGTTTTTATTATTTCCATTTCGTCTCCTTCCTCATAACTATCTTCACTTTTTTTACTATTTAGCTTCTCTTTCAAACAAGAACGAAAACTTTTGGTCCTTTTGTAATCTGCTATTTAATGCTATTTAATGTTCGCCTTGCTCCTGTTGTGCTCGGGCATTCACAAAGCGTGTGTAGGAGTGTGTAAACAAAGAGGTATTCTTCAGCCATATTTAAGATTTTGGCACGTACTAGGGATCTTTATCATTCTACCCTGTTTTATTTTGGTGAATGCGAAATATTGTGTAATTTTCAACGAAAACACACGTACCATCATCGTGAAATAGTTTATAAAGGGAAAACGTGAAAGCATGCTGCTTGTTATGCTAGCAGGCAAACAATTTCACTTACAACATTCAGCATACACACTACATTACCATCTTGTGCTAGTTATGAGTCAGCGATTTGTTCCTTTTCATTTCGTGTTGTTTCATTACTTTGTATGCAAATCCCTTACGAGTCACTTGACAAATTCCTTCAAAGAGCTGCGGTAAACCTTTTCCGGGAAAATAGAAAAAGCTCAACAATAATATGAAAGCCAAACTCAATGCCACACACATACTACTTCTGCGTATAATATTCACATTTTACAATTGCACAATGAACGGCACCCGACCCGTATCTGGGAAATCATAACCGTGATGTGATGTAGATGCAAACTACATAAATATTCAAAGGAAAGTATATTTTCAATGAAAAAGTAAGAGATCCTTTCATCTTTCTTATATTCGATACTATTGGTATTACAGATTATGGTGAAAGTAATAGTGTACCTAATCAAACTTTTGCCTACACTAGCTGAAAGAAACCATTGAAATCCAAAGAGCACAAAAAGCAATACAAAATTAAGAAAATTTGATAAAAATGCTGGCATGTCAAATTTGCATGGGTTTTTGTGTGGAAATTTCCAACAAACTACGTTTTCATCTGGAACGCTATTCTGTCATGTATGTACGTAATAGAAAAGCGTAACAGTATAATCTAAAAAAATCTGAAGCTCTTCGCAAACAGAACTGAAGTGGAAAAAGAAGACATGTCAGATTCCTTCATTTACATTTTTTACATCATCATCATTCACAGATGCAATTTGGAGACTTAGGACATAGTATAGCACATTCCTGGTTTCTTTATTTATTTATGTCAGTCAGGATGTTAGTATAGTTGACATGAAGTCATGAGTGCATTCAAAATATTTGTTACTAGCAATACTTGGAAATTACTGGAAGTACATAGGTATATTATTATGTATGATATTATGTTATGTTTATTGGAGAGTAGCATTCTAAGATACATACATACCTATATAAATAATACATGAAAACTGGAAGGGGAAATATAACGGCCAAGAAAACTGAATCTTTACATTTGACGTGTATAGCATCTCGTAGAAGAACTTTGTTGTTCTTGTTATTATTCCAAGTTTTAAGCTTGACTTCCTACAAAATATTTTTATTTTGAAATGTTGGCTGACTTCTAACAGTACGTATTGTACGATGTGGACATTGATACAAAAGATGCCAACTAACAAGGAAAATATCTCAGATGCTTAGCAAATTGATGGAATCTAGATGCCAATGTATTTGAAAATGTTACATAATGCAGTATTTTCGTGGTTAAAAGGTCCTACTTCAAAGCATCAATATTAACTTAAGCTTTGGAGTAAGATAGTACTCATGCCTATTAAAGTTCCATTGCAGAATATTGGCTTTGATTTATTCCATATTCCAAAAAAACTCAAAGAATAGTTATTTAATTTACTTACAAATGGAAATTTTCCTTGTAAGTGGCCAGTTTCCTATGTGTGGTTTATAATATGAATAAAGTATACAGATGCAATATAGTTCCATAAATATTTTCTATCCTTGGTAGAACACGATCAAAATAATCATCATTCCATCAGTATTGGTTTTACATTTGCCTTTACCCTATACAGTAAGTATCATTTACTTTTATATTTGGCTGGAAACATAAAAATGCCAGTGAACTATTCTTAGAAATTTGCATTCTTCCTGATAAGGGAAGGATCATTTTCAGTCTGGGTTTTCACGATAGCGTTCAAAAAATTGCTTTTGAATACGTGATGCCTTTTTAATGTACAGTATATTATCATCTCTTTGACAGTTTTCTCCTAGATAAAATATGCATGAAGCAATTTTGTACTTTGCTTAAAATGGAACAGCTCCATTGTGCTCGTGCAGGAAGGAATTTTTTTGGAATGTAGTATTTTCCAATGAATTCATATTCATGATAAAATGCCTTTATCGTAATTTGAAGATGTGCATGTAAAAAAACGAAAGGAGAAATATAAAATATGAGATCGTACACTTATCACTACTCTTTGTTAAATTATGTCTTACAAATACACATAACTATGTATGTATGTATATACTTTTTATCATATTATTATTCATTGAATTCGATGTCCACTGTAGGCTGAGTTTGGGAATGAGCAGAAATACTTAAGGGGCAGTAAATATTTTTTTAAAAAGATGACATATTTATCAAAAGAATTTAAGCTAAATATCTGCCAATTAGTATTTGTGATTTTTAACAATATGATTACACCATCCACGAATTATCTCTGGATTTCACTTTGACAAATCTTTTTCTGACTTTTCTCTAGAAAATAGAAAGCATTTTGATCATGATGAGCCACACCAAGATGATCATTTAAAAATAATTTTCTCATTTGAAATAATAGAAATTTCAAAATTTACAGTTACTTTAGCTCTCAGTCCTTCCAGCTAAAAATTTCAGTGCATGACACAGGGTGTGTACTTTATACAGTATTAAATGGCAGACGGCTCACACGTGGATGTTGAATGTGAGTGACTTTAAGGTTTACAATGAGAAGGAAATAACTATATATAGTGATATAGATCTTTAAATAGTTTACTCCATTTTTCATGATCTTCTTTCCGTCTTCCTGAATAGGATCGTTAGTGTGTACTAAACGCTTATAGTTATTCATTGCTTTTTTCATCTTTCCCCCGAAATTTTCATGTCACATATACAACTACTACTATACTGCAATAGTACATGTATGGTCTCTTGTGGGAGTAGTCTAGTAAAGGGTAAACCTGTACATTGTAGTTTGTAGACTAAGAACTACGTGCAATTTAGCTTGTTAGATGCCCATATCGTAGTGTTCTTTAGGAGATACTTCCAAGATCTAAGCTAAAAAGTCAAGGGATCAAGATGCTTCCTCCCTTTCCATTTTCTACCTTTTTTGTGGAATTTCCTTTCCTTTTCCATTCCTACCATCCTATCTCCTGTACCGGTTCCTTCTTGAGCAAAAACTCACTAAACATAGTCTATAATTCTATATCTACAATTCATAATATTCCCCTTAGTCTCATTTTGCATGATTTCCTCTTTCTCTCGTTTCGTTTTTGTCGGTGTACAAAGGGACAAATCATGAGAAACTTGTGAGCTACTCGTGTATCCGAGTACCATAAGAAGGATAGATTACACGTAATAATATAGAGATAGCTGAGAGCTCTGGAGAAAAGGGTTGAATAGTGATTCTGGTGGAAGGAAATAAATGAATGTGAGTGTAGCTACCAAAGGGAACTTCAACTGTCATGACTAATGATACTTAAAAATAGTCGCAAAGGGTCCCGCAAAATGCTACCTTTCCAAAAGAGATTGCAAGGATATGAATCATTTTCATATTTCCTTTCATAGTAGAAAGCAGTAGGGCATCTAAGAGTTGAGAAAATGAAATCAGCAATTTTGTGGAAACTGCAACCACTGCAAATTTCATGTCATTAGTTGGTATTAGCACCTTTCCTGTTCCCGCTACTGCCAAACTACTTGGTGTTGGTTGACTGCTAATAAATGATAAATGCCTCGCTCACAAAACCAAAAGCCAAGTTGACTTTTTGATATCTCATTTAACTTGACACTACCCGAGGCACAGTTTTAAAAGCGTATAAAATTATACCCTTCCAACACCTGGAATATCATTTCCTTGGAAGAAAATTTCCTAGTGTTATAGTGGTGAATGACTCTGGGTGATGTTCCATTTAAGTCAATCCGCAGCCCAGCCACATCACTAATATTTTCGTATTTTCTTGCTACCAAGTGGTCCTTGCCACAATGTTTAGGTATAGATTGGATTTAAATATCTTTTCAAAGTATACAGCATGAAATTCATTGTTCATCTATATTTATACGAAAATTCTAACGTGCAGCGAGCCAGTTGTCGTACTACACCCTGGAGGATAATAAGGACTATGAAAGTGGGAAATTAAAGGACGTGACAATAAATTATGATGTACAAAATCTGTGGCTTTGGCCTGTATCGGGAAAGCGTGCACAAAGTATTTATATAGGTATCGCTATCGCTATTTCAATGTTTAAGCAAACTCGTCTGTATTATAATATTTTTGGTTTAGTGAGTAGCCTTTTATGTTTACTGTTTTTATTGCACAATTGTATCCATTATAATATCATGACAATGAGTGCGGAATTCTTTAATAAAAGTACGTTTTTCTGTAGTTCACCAGTGCATAGCGTATAGATATGGTGGAAATTTTCATTTTCGCTTCTATTCAACTAGCGGTAAAATCATACGTTGAGGACCACTTTCCACGAGTACCCTTTCTTTGATTCTTTTTACCCGCTTACTTTCTCCGTTGTGCAGACGGTTCGCCTTCCAACTTACAGCGTTTGTGGCATGACATGTTGGCGTGTCGGTTTCACTGATGTAACCTGACAGAGTGGAAATTATACGGAATACCGGAACGAGAGGTTTATTATTACATTACAACAACAGCAGCGATGCTTGGTTTGGAGAAGCGAGAAAGTGGAAGAGAAAATGAAAGTTCCACACAAGACCACACAGGACAAGCAGGCATGCAAAAGCAATTAAGAATAATAATATGAATGTGAATGAACAGTGTGTCGTAATAACACTATTGCACGCTGTTATTGCTTCTACGTATAACCGTAAAACGTGATATTCCTAGCATGTGTAACAATAATAGCTAACTTTGCACGCCTGATTTAATGCACGCAGTTATGTAACACCAGTACACAATGATGTCGTGAAATCCACACCAGCACCACTAACAGAAAGCGTGTTCTTGTACAATGGGATTCTGCCTTGTAAACACATAATGGGTATAACGAGTCTCAAACGCTGTGAAATGATGAGATCGTAAATTTTGCTGGATGTGGTTGTGCCAACGGTAAGTATTAGTAAAAGTGAATTTGCTAGTTCTTTATTCTTTCCTAAACACTAACGCACTTATCATTACTCAGCAGCACTGACAATGAGAAATATCCGGGAACATTAAGCGTGTATAAGCTTTAATGTAAGCGTGTGTGGCTGGGCGAAGGAGATACTAAGTATAACAAAAACCACTCTGCCGCTGAACATTTTTTTTCTCCATTCCTTTTAAAGAGATCATATCGCATTTATATGGATTAGTATGACGAAATAAAGGATTAGCAGCTAGTGTGCGACTAACAACAGTAATATCAGGGTATGTAGATATTGACTTTGCACTTCAGGGGGCTAGAGAGGAGGAATTGCACACTTGCCGTTAGTGGGTTTAAAGTATAATGCAGGTGAATAGAGATTTTCGCTTTCAAGTGAGCAGTCTTTGTAAAAAAACGCTCCATAAAATATGTAAATTCAGATGGCTCTGCAAAATTGTATACCAAAATTGCAAAATGGGATAACTGGGTAATAGGAAATGCGGAATTAGTCAACGTAATGAGTAAAAACCTCTTTCAATATAGGAACATTCCACATATTATGGCCCATCAATAAAATAAAATTTGAAAGAACCATTAAGATGTATACTCATTAAGTATACATGAGAAACGCTAATGGTTTGTACGCTTTGAAAAAATCTTGTACATTAATTCTCTTAAATATAAAACTAATCTCATTATCATTTTAGTCTCCTTTTCGTACTACCATGAACCAAGCATTAAAACATCTCCCATTATAAGTATGTATTATTTACCTTTAGATTTTCAGAAAAATCTACATAGAAAATACCTTCACCTTCTATATTTATTTGCTGTTTTGAATGCAGCAACTTTTAGGAACTACATATGTAACACGGTACCTACTATAGGTGGCCTTTCTATCTCCAGCATCAAGTAGACAAACCTCAAAGCGCTCATTACGCAAATTTAGCCAATTTGTAGTTTCTGGAAAGTGCACATATATATTTAAGTAAGAGAAGAGTTGTGAATGGCTCTATAAGAAGTTTTTTGCGCTACTTACATATTCTACCTAGTCAGCATGTACGAAAGGTGATGAAAGTGTGTTGGATGGTGACTTCAGCAGAAAACTGTGAAAAGTGTGTGTGTGAATTTTACTACCCACCACAACAACATTTCAGGTCGATTTCGTTAACAGTGCATGATGTATGTAGAAAGTAGAGAAACTGTCATGAACGCCATATTATACCGTTACACAATGCATACATACACTGTAAGCGATTCTTATACATATGTATTAATATACAATTGGCACTTTGGCGGAAAAAAATTTCCAAGCATTTTGCTGGTGTGAAGTAGGTGTTACATTCCCACATACTGTCAAAATAGTTTAAGCTCTCCATAATGAAGGTATAATATTAAACGTGTTATAAAAGCGATTGGGAATTCCTTTTTGATCATGAAAATTTGTAAAGCATATTCATAGTAGTTATGCAAGTCGATTTTACCTATTTGCCTATTTTTGTAGTCACATCCCTTATCAGTAATCACATAGTAATGCGGTATGAATTCCAACGTGCAGTCATGCATAAAGGAAATGCGTAAAATTGTTCATCTGACGAACACTTACCCATTGTGACTCCGGATCCACATAAAGGATCTTTTGCAGCTCAATGGGCTTATCTTGCTCGGCACAGGCGACGCGATCCGTCTTCCCTGCGAGCTTGGAGAGAAAAGACGATTTTCCTGCAAACAGCGCAATTTTTGCAACTGGTACGAAAACAATTGATTCTATTCAAAAGGAAATATGGAGTAGCGTAGGGCGTGGAGCTGCGTAGGCAGAGATTGTGTTGCAATAATAATAAAAATGTATTTGTTAACTTGTTAAAAAGTTAAAAATACACACAACTTTGCCAACATTTTCCCTTTTATTTACTTCCCGATAAAAACTAAAAGTAACTCGCAGAGCCGGAGAAGTGGACAACAAAATGTTTTTTACCGTTATGCTTCAAACTTCTTCATGACATGAATCATATTATTACTTTAACAATTTTTCTCATATTCTATTTAAAACGAAACTTTTTCTTCCATTGAACTGAGTTTTTCCAAGAGCCGTGGTAGACAGCAACAATACGTTTCTCATTTTAACGAGCATTGTCAATGTTTACATGACAGAAAACATGACATATTAATGCTTGTGTGCGTGTATCATCAACCCAAAACGTGGAAAAAGTAGCAACCACCACAGTCCAACGTCATCGTAATATGATGACAAATGTTCTCACGTACCATAAAGGAACATGCAAGTTCTCCAACTCTATTTTGATTTCTCCCAGAAAGTTAACGTTAGTAGTACTACAAATTCAACTTTATTAGCATCAAAACTTTGTCCAACTCGACAATATTATTACATAACCTACGTAGTGTCAATCCAATCACTTGTATGATACGACAAACCGTAAAGAACACACAGCACCATTTAACGGGTTAAATAATAACATATAGTCTTATGTTGGTAATAAATACATTCACCGCCTAGAATTGCCTCTATATGAAACACGTGGGAAAGGTTTTGTCACAAATTTCTTAAGATAATCGTTTTATCACTTTTTCCTTTCGCTGTTGCTTTCACGAAACATATTGTGTGTGATAATATATTGCCACATTGAGTATGTGGACTGTGGACATGAACTTAACTTACGAATCCAGCATCAACATCAACCAGGATAAAATATGGATTTGCACATGGGAGCGTACACGTATGGTACAAACAAAACGTACGACAACGTGTGCATATACTTAATTTATGTTTCTGACTGCATGGGAGCGAGTGGGACAAGAAGAAATAACAAGCGAAAGTAACTCCGACAGCGAAAATTGACTCAAGTCCAACTGGTGAGTTCAAGAAAAGTTGTGTAGTTGTTGTAGCAAAGTAGGAGTTGTACTTGCACTTATGTGTTTGTAGGTAGTCCTGGATGTGAGTGAGATGCACTATGAAGGAGTGTGTGGAGTCCCTATAAGTACTCTAGTACCAATATTTACTAGCACATACTACTACTTCCGTTCGTACGTTTACTCCTTTTACGAGTAATATATCAAACCAGAAAAGTTTATAATTGGATCTGGAAAGGGGTTATCAAAGTCACTTTTCCACTTTGTTACAACTGCTTTTGTTGCTTGCTACTCTTATCCACGAATTGAATAGAGAGATTACCAAAAACACGGGAATCATTACAGTGCACTAGAAGCAGTGGCTAAACTACCGAGAAGAGGCTATATGTCCATATCCGTCCTTTAAAAAGTTTTGATGTTGTAGATAACCCAGTTTTATGCAATATGTCATTACACCGCACCACACATATATCTACTCTCACAAACACTATATTGATACTGCGGCAAAAGAAATGGTGAAATACCAAGAAATAGTAGGGCAGATTTAAATATTTTGGTCGTCTCACAAAATCTTTTTATACTGCTTCATAAAGTTCTTGAATCCAGCTTTTGATAATGTACTCTCCACGGAACTCGGTAAAACTAAAAAATCATGTCTAGTTTTCCTTATTTATCTTTTCGTCTTTTACATTATTTAGACCAAGACATACATATAAGTAATAGGTATGTTCATACAATTACTTCAACTTTTATAGTTTCCCCACAATTTTCACTTCTTCAAAAAATTTGCTAGCCAGTTTGCACCATCGCAGTTCAGAAAGTTCTTACAAAACTTTCAAAACATTTTTCAGTCAGGAAAAAAGTGGAGTATTTGCGTTTCCTAGTTTAACAAACAAGAGGTCATAATATAATACTTATTCCCACAAATTTGTGTCAAGTGGCAATGATTACAGAGTGCGTCAGAATAGCATTAGTATGTGGTCATATGTCAGGACAATGTTGATTTCAATTGATTGCGTGGAACATTTTATGGATAGTCAGATACACTTATTCCTTCATTTAGAGTTACTGACCATATTTATTTGTCGTTATTTTGTAGGCTGTGTGTCTCAAAAATATGTTAGCTTGAGTACAACAACGGTTAAAATATGAGTTTTAAGGCAAAGGGGAAAGTGCAAAAGATGAAATTCTTATAAACCAATTTACGACTTTTTTGAGAAAGTTTTGTTGACCCATTATCTTTCTTGTTTTTAATAGTGCAGGTCGGACTATATAATATAGTCAGAAACACATACAACACAAGATAATGAAATAAAGTGGTACACCTATTTAACTTTTGGTAAAGTTTTCTTGTACTCTTTCTCTATGGCCAACGGTTACAATAACTTGAGCTACGTCAGCGAAAGTGGGTTCTTTAAGTGAAGTGTGTTGGCATCTAGACAAAATGTAAACTGCACGTTAAAATCTAATGTAATATTCACATGTTTAAAACTTCTTTAAAATATACAAAATTAGGGAAAGTGAGAAGAGAACAGCACAACTAATATACGTACGCTGTTATTATGTGGTAGTTAACATTTTGCTCTAGAGCCAGAGTAGTTTTTGCATCCATCTGTCGATTTCCCTTGTCCAAGTCATGCCACTAACCAAAACTACAAAAGTAGCAGCCACTATTCATTTTCATTCTGACTGCAAAGTTCCAAGCTGTCTATCCGTTGCCTGTTATATGTTTAATTACCAGCTTTCCCAAGCTAAAACCAAACAAAATGTGTTTGGTTATAAAGAAAATGAGCAGAACACGAGATGCAGGAATCGTATGGGGATATAAAGAAAACTTTTTTCGTATGAACCCGTATGGGATGTGTACAATATATAAGGGTACTAATGAGAAAATAGGCGGTTGGATGTGTATACATAATATACATTTATTTTTGTTCTTGTGGTTTGACTTTCTCATCCTCTCCCTCTCCTCGGGGGCACGTAGCTCTATTACCACATGGCTGTTGATTATTATTTTCTTAGTTACAGATTAATAATAATAATGTATAGTCCATTGAGAGACTTAGTTTTGCTTCCTCCAACTAGCAACTTGGAAATTCTTGATTCAGAAAAATAACTTTTGTCAGAAAAAGTTGAATTTCTAATTTGCTAGCATGTCCCACAACACTACCACCACAACTACTGCTACTCTGACGCAATCAATGTTCCAATATAGAAAACTACGAGACGATGTAGGTAGTTTGCGTCAAATAATACCTGTAAATTATCTTTATTCACGGATCTTCTGATCAGAGGAAATTGGATTTTTGGGCTTCCTAGATAGAGAAAAGGGACTGCGCCTTATAAGCTCCAACATATTAAGAGACGGAAAAAGTTTTGTAATTACTACTCCACACAAATTTTCCCTATACACTTGTACTAATATATAGTTGAGATGAGATGTGAAAAAAGTGAAAGCTGAAGACAGTAAAGGATGAAAACTAAAGGAAAAAATTAAATCATTTCTCTGTCTTGATCTCTCCTTCCCTGATGACTTTTCGATTGCTTTTTCTTAGTTATTGCCTCGTCAGGAGATGCCAAAACGAATATGCTTCCAAGTAATGAGATGCTGCTGATGACGATGATGAGTAAGTAAAAACTGGTTTGATTCCTATTTTCTAGAAAGATGATGAAGGCTGTAAAGCAGCTTGTATTGTGGTATGTCGTGTAGTTTTGGAGAAAAACAGAGAGAAGCAAAAAAATGCAGCTATCACTTTTCGACGCAGAAATAGCATTACAAGACAGCGGTAGACATGCTGTCGACAAGAGAGTAAAACCACATCTGAGGTGATGTGAGTGGCAAGTCCTGTGTTTTTTCCCTTGCTATTTTTTGGCTGCTGCTGTGCTGCTGATTCTGGTGTGTTTTTGCACTCTGCTGTTTATCATGTATATTATATGGAAGGAAAATGGCAAAATGATGGCAGAATCCTGTGTTGCGTTGCTGATGCTGGTGATGGTGTGATGATACTGAACGCTTGTCTTCCCCTACTTTTCCTTTTCACAGGCTTTCACGAGTTTCTTCACAACGCGGTGCTTCCTCCTGGAGTGTCTGAGCAACTGATGGAGAGAAAGCAGTATGCCATCCCTTTTTACCACTGACGCTTCCACCAAAATAAAGACCTGATGAGAAGTGGAGTGAAGTGGAGCGCTGGGATACAGCCTCTGAATGATATCATATCACATGCTCCTTCTTCAACATCAGTACCACCAGCGAAGCGACTCTGAAAAACTTTTTCTTCTTGTTTCTTTACTCCGCTAACTTATTTATACAGACGGCAGAAGAGTGACTGGTTAGTAAAAAATCTTCACAGCCAAGTGATATTACTACTAGAACTGGGGAAAGCTTCTGTTATTACCAAAGATTTTCACACATTCTCCTCTGACTCTTCTTCTGTGCAAGATATGAAATTTCTCTTTCTGTTGTGCGGAAGAAAGAAAGGGAGGCTGAAACCAAAACCAAAAGTCCCAAATGCGTGGCAAACGGAACACTGGGAAAAAAACTCCTGCGAACTCTGAGCCGGGGCCTGCTGTCACAGTTGCTCACGGTACGCATTTAGAAATAGAGAAAAGGTTTGCACAGTGTTTCTTACAATTCTCGAGAAGATGGTAAATAATATCAAGGGGAAAAGGTTGTTCTTTTCTTCTTTATTTCAGAGAATATTTTCCTTTCCCTGCTTTTTCTTCATTTTCCTTCCAATTTTCTTTCTCTCGGAAACTAGCATAAGTATATACTCTTATACACACACCGATTGGCGAGATGTGAAAATCACAAGCATTTCGTCGACGCGTGTGTACATATTTATCACGATACGCAGCATGTATAGGTACGTAATGTAAATACTCACGAGCCCAAGAAAGAAAAGAATGACCATACCTAGTCACATTGTTGAGACTATTGAGAATTGAGACTACATATTGAACATTTTCACCGGGTTCTCGTGCTGCCTGTATGCACATGGGATGGAAAACGTAAAAAAAAAGAAAATCGTGTGGAAAAAAGTGTACGAGGAGAAAAAGCAGGAAAAAGTTTAACTTAATGCTTTACTAGCACCAAATCGTGTGTGCTCAAGGTATACATTATACGTAAGCTTCCCGATGCGTAATGCATTTGTTCTTTTGCTAATGGCGTATTCTCATGCCTTCTTCAATTCACGCGTAATATACCATGACTATTGTATTTCCTAATGAAATGAAAATCTACCGCACGAGCAATTGACGATGGAGTGCTGAAAATGTCGTTTTGAAGCACCTTGAAATGCAAGTTCCACTGGTTTCTCCAGTGTGCTTTCTGGCAATAAGTTCATGACCTGGCAGTATAAATGAGTAAACTGCTCCTTGAATCTATAAGCTAGGTATATATATTATATGAACCTATAACTTGAGCCAAGAATCTTGTAGAGTTACGCTGTCCTACTGTTAGTCACGTTTCTCTGGCTTGTTTATATATTTAAAAATAATTTTCCTTCGACTTTTCTCCGAAAAGCGAAATTTTGTTCAAATTCTTCCACAATGAATGGATAAGTCAATGACAATTCCACTTTTATTCCAAAAATACACACTATTCGTTCCTCCCCAACAACACAAAAACTATCTGCTGTTCTTAGAGGAAGGAAAGAAAAGTGAGTAAGTTTGATGGTGAAGAAAGAGGAGAAAGATTTAAAGTACATTGTTATACTGCGCTTCTTTCAATGAATTTGCTTTAGTGAGAGTGAAATGCATTATGTTATAGTGCCAAGTACAGGAGAAGTTTTTAAAGATTTCTTAAAGAACTTACAGAACCGCTGCAGCTGCACTTGGGAATGATGCGAATGAGAGTTAATGTTCTTTCCTTAGATGTTACAGTCCCTAATGATTTTTTCTTTGAAAAAACTATCAACAAAGCTTCTTGATTTTAACTCACACAGATATAGTATTAAGCTATAAATAAATGGTACACTGGTTTGGTTTATACTTCACATGTTCACAAATACGAATGTTTTTTTAAAAACTTTCTAAAACATCATACTTCACAGTACTGTTTGAATCAAATAGATCCCATGCAACACCAATCCATTTAAAGGCGAATCCAACTTGCACAGCGAAGTAGCTCGAGTACTCCAAAATGAATGTGTAACTATTTCAAACGACAAATATTGACTGACTTTTACCGGCAGAGAAAAGGCCAGTCAACTCTCATGTCGCACCTTTTCTCTCTACAGAGAAGGTAATTCTTTCAGTGGTACAATCACAACAAATATACGTGTACTAGCATAGTTTGGATAAATCCATGTTGTATGTATTGATTGTAAATGTGTGCGTGCAAAAGCAAAGCAAAATACGACTTTCTCTACTCGTGAAGTTTATAGTTGACGGGAAAAATGCTTCGAGGGAGAGTAAACCAGCTCTTAGCAGTTATTGCATTGTTACAAGCATTCTACATTGTGCTTATACCTCGACATGTCACCTACAATGTATTTGTCGTAGTGCTAAAATTCTGGCAGCTATGATCCAATATACACTGAAACTACGTAATAATATACTGGAATGACATAATGCTTACGTAGAAGCACGATGGAAAACAATTCCATTTTGGGGAAAAAGCATATTGCATAGCATGCACCTCATTATGTAGGCGTGTATTTTATGCATTAAAGCTGTTACATAATGTATAAGCCACGTATTTTAGCACAAAACTGACCCATTGATCGCGGAGAAACTGAGGTGTAAATATCATGGATTGAATTCATACTTCGTTGTAATAGTTATAAATAGTCATTAACTTTAATCATAAGTAAAAAATGCCAATATTTCTCCGTGCAAAGGCAATCAACTGTGGAATCTGAAATTATATATATAAGTCATATTTGACAATATTGGAATTGATTTTATTTCACATTCGTGAAAAATAATATTTCTCATATTATATTATTCTTCTGCTGACACATTATCAAAAGTGTCGGAATTCCTTTTGAGCATTTCGGGTAGAGAATTAGAAATTGTACATGTTACTAGTACATTGGGCAGTTGTATTCGGAGGAAACGTGAACAATAAGCCTCACTGAGGATCTGAAGCAATGTGTGTTTGCTTTTAAGTCTCATCTCATTGGATTGAAGTGTGTATATTCTCTTTGTTTGTTTACAATTCCTGAGTTGCTTTTTTAAATTTTACGGTGTTGGCTTAAGGACAAACAAACGCAATAATGTCCCTTCTACTCCCTCAAAATGCTCACAAAGGTGTGTTCTCTTTCCGTCACAACTTTCCAAACTTGTCAGAAACTCGCAGTTTTTATTGAAAAGGGATAAAGGTGATGGTAGTAATACGCCTTTTCTGTGATATGAACAATGCAACGACAGATTATTGCATTGTAGACTTTAGCTTTAAGCAAGCAAGTTGCGTTTGTGTGCTCGTTATATTATTGAATGTAGCAATCATTTTTACCCGTATCCTTTCATGTAGCCATTTAGAAAGACAGAGTGCTATCGATATTTCTGCTGCAACAGAAAAGATACAAGGCACGTAGACAGATAATAATATGAAATATCCATCGTAGTAAGAAAAAGGTTGGGCTGGCGGTGGCAAGTGAAGATAGAGAGCAAAAGTGTAATTTGACAAGGTGGTGGGTTTGTGGTAGGTCTTCTCTTCCCTCTTGTTTGTCGAAAACAACACAGTCACTTCAAAAAGGAAAAAAATAAATGGATCTTGTAGTATTAAAGCACGGTGGAATTTCTTATTTTCCACTCTTTATAAATTACTACAACTCCTGTATGCCGTAAATCTAGGCTTCTGGCCGTATTATACAGCAGTGAGACTTATTAAGAGTTTCTCTTTCCCTTCAATGTGCTCAATCTCCATTATGTAATATATGTGAGGAGCAACCTGGTACACACAGTTACTCCAACCTTCACATAATAAGTACAAAAGGTGTGAAATAAATAAATAAATCCAGATTGGATCATACACAAATAACTGAAATGTATTGTGTACACAAGCAGCGAATGAATTATACTATGTGCTGAAGTATAAAAACATGAAGTTTACGGGAAAATATTCCTAGTAGAATTCATGTATATGCTTGACTTCCATTCTCAACCAGCACGAATTTTTGAACTGCCTTCAATCCTCTATTCATTACTATTATTACATTATTTCTAAATCCCTGAATTTTTCCTTCCTAATCCCACTGCGATATATATTTGTTGAAAGAAGAGATTAAGATAATGGCATTGTAGGTAAGTCTTTTATGAATATCCTCAAATGAATGTGAAAGAATGCTGGATAATGTAAGATGAATTGACAGAATGTGAGATAAGGGAATAGGAACACGGTGAGAAAATGTTAATTATTATTGGTAAAGCTCTTACAAGTGAACAATGCATTAAGGTGTGGGATAAGACCGTATTCTTTTCAGTATGTCACGTACAAGTATTGTAACGGGCTCACTAATGATAATGAACAATAGACAACTTACAAAGTAAGCGTAAAGATCATCATCAAATCCAAAATTGTTGAAGGGATCAACCTTGCATTGTCATTATTTTACTGCCTACTAGAACTTGCTGAGAGAAGATCCTTAGAAGATGAACATGAATGAAAACTTTTCTTGAAAGTGAACATTTTCTGTTCAATTCTCACATCTACGCTATGTCCATCTTTCTCCATTCCAGCAATATGGAAGAAATCAATTATTTACCACATTTGATGATGAAATGGTAATGTGAAGCGAACAACACACGTCTTTGGAATTTCCATTATAACTTGTAATCTGATCCGAAATGCACTGCTCCAACTGCCAGCCAAACGGTAAACTCTATTAATGCTTCTCTATTTTTTTCCTACACGTAATAAGTTTCTTCTTTTATGCTTTTCAAGAAGAAACATCACAAAACTACCTTTCTTTTTACTCTCTTCTAATTTTATCCTTGATCAGTAGTTGTGAACAAGTAAATCGACCAAGGTAATAAGGGAAACATAATAGAATAGAGTATTTATTTCACGAGATAAATAAGGTGATGAAGATAAACCAGAAGCAGATCTAGTTGATCATTAAACTTTTTAATTTCTCGGAACAACAATGCCCAAATCTTTTACCTTGCCCTACGTATATCAAATCAAAAAATAAATTATCGTACGAATTCCAAGGATGCTTCATGTCTGCCGTATCCTTTCTCTTTAAAACGAATGCCGTTTTAATTTCCAGCATTTCCCCTATTTTATGAAATGGGATTTATTTCAGCTATGCACTTTATTTATAGGATTCACTTTTCCTTTTCATAGTGAATTTTAAGTGGTTGCTTTTTAGGGTTTGATAGCTTCCACACTGATAAACGAGTTCATAGCACAAGTCTGGTTCAGAGATCATGGCTAATTTACGGGAAGTCAAATCCGCCCCCTTAAATATATTTTGGCTCCATTGTTGACCCTTTAATTGCACTTATAATGTGATGATGATATAGTAAAGAAAAAATTGCATTCCTCGGGTAGCAACATCAGCTCCTTAATCCAGCACTACTGCTTTGTCGAAGGGGTTGTTTAGGTTAAAGTTGTCTACCCTTTTTCTCCCACTTTGCTATTTTAAGAAGAAAAAATAAATGAGAGTGAGAAGCAAATCATGTTGGGCAACTACCCTCATGCCAGATCTGGAGCGCATGATTGTATGTGTCAAGTAAAACATTTGGTATGATTTACGAATATACCATTTGGAAAGGTTTTCTTTAAAGTATATAAAAAATTAATGGCATGTGTGGAATGTGCCTTTGCTGGTCTCATTTACCTTTACTAATTAAAAATGTGTAGACGCTTAAAAGTGTTGTGTATGAATTAAATCAATGGTGCAATGCTATAGGACGATAATATTGTCATTTATACCATTTGTTCGCAAGCACTACTGTTTTCTGTTAATAAAGATTAGTTCATTAACTCGAGTAGCTACTGGGGATGTGCAAGGGTGGGTCTTGTAGAATGCATTCATGTAGAATTTACTATGGCATTTATAATTGCTTCTATCCAGATTATTGTTGTTCCAGATAGTATCTTATCCTGAGTAAGGATTCCTGACCTAACTGAATATTACGTATTAGCTTAAACTACCAATACTCATTTAAATCTCTTTGTATATCTAGTATATTAAATGAATATTTAAATATACATATACACAATATCCGTTTATCTGACAAAGACCAAAAATCGATCGTGAATGTATATGATCGCTATTGTATTTTTAAAATATGAGTATAGTTAAGTGAGGTAGGTCAGACAGATCCAATAAATTTTTCCTATATCGATTCATTCGTATTCATAAGAGGTTTTATTGCCGTTCTAACATACAACATACCAAATGACTGTAACGAATCTGTAATCAGTAAATTCATCAAAAGAGACGCGCGTACATATACGTTCGGCGACCAACAGACTGCAGACGATATTCCAGCGATTGCATCAAAGAGTCTCCGTCGTCACAATAAGGGAGGCAGTCAGTTATATGCTGCATTGAAAGGGAGAAAACAGTAATGTAAAGGGTTTTATCTTTCAAAGCCGATTTAATTTTCTGGCCAGTGATGTTTGATGAATAGAAATCAACCGTAGATCTATGCCTGAACGGATACAGACGGAAGGCACATAACGCAATAAAAATGCACAATAAAGAGTATGGACGACTAGCTAAAATACCTAGATGCTACAATATTATTTATGGTAAAATAAAATGATAGTTACTGTAACTCGAAATCCAACTCCAAGGATTGTGAGTGGGCTGTTTCGATGTTTATATAATATATCGATAAAAGTGGGATGGCATGCGGCATGCCAATTTTTAACGTTTACATAATCACAGAATAAACTGCTAAAAATTTATCACGACACATATCATAAAGACTATCACGACAAACAGATATCAACAAACAAAGGCTTAGTGGGCAGTGGACACTGAAATCAAAGTTTTTTATCTAGGTGAAATCATTGCATGTGAAACCACAATTATCGTCATATAATCTTTCCCCAAAGAAAAAATGTTTTGACTATTAATCATGAATAAAACAGTAGCATCTTTCCAGGCTACTGAAAATTTATGAAATGACTCAAGGTATAGAAAATATTTTGGATTTTGACATTATATCAAAATATTTATCTTGTTCTTTTCACATATCATCACCACCTACTACATATGAGGATATTAAAAGGGTTACTTTACTGCAAGCTTCAGAGATGATTGATTTTCGTTCTCTCTTTTATATCAAATAGCGTATGAAAACTTTCATTATATGAAGCTTAACAAAAAAAAATTTAAAAACTTTTTAAAAAACGAGACAAAAAATAAATAGGTAACAAATTGATGTTAAGCTGACAAATTCGGGCCACGACTTATGAGTTTCTGACGGATACAATAAACATGTGCTAATTTATGGGTACAAATACATAAGACAAAAGAGTTGTCTGATCCAAATGTGTCCCCATAATATTCAATATTGGTTTAAAATAAAGATGCATAAGCCAGATTAGAGGATTTGTACACTCTTTGAATCCTTTCCAATTTTAAATAAGATTTTACAAAGCGGGGTTCGTGCGGTATAATGTGTTTGAACTGCAAAGTGACAGTAATTGGATTTCTAAGAAAACGACCTTTTCACTTTTTTCGGACTTCACACAAACAAGATAAAATTACCTTTCTGACAGGCAAAAAGAATTTGAGTACTTCTCGCTCTTTTGTAGGGCATTTGTTCCTTATTATTATTTTCGTTCATTGCTGTATATAGTTTAACCATTTCAACGAAACAGCAAATTAGTTAAAAGCAAATATATGGGACAAAAAGTTGAATGAGTAGAACGTGCTTTTTTGTAAGCGTTCAAATTTTCACCTGTTCCAGTCCAGAGAATTATAATGATGAGGTACCACACTTTACTTACTTTACTCGTGAAAAACAAGCTAGCATTTTTTACCTACCACAAAGAAAAAAGTAAATATGTAACTTATTACAGCAACATACCAAACAAATTTATCATGAGAAATATGCTTATTGCTGGTACAGAAGTCACCATGTGTCATAGTCATGCGTCATGTCCATACCTTAAAAATAATAAAAAATCGTAATATTACGCTGACTGAAGTGAATATCCGTGGAGCAGTCTGTATTCTTCACCTGTTCCTTACTACAAAGATTATGCTTTCCAAGAGCAACAGCTTTATAGCAGATTCACTTTACAAGCATGTCTGCGCGTACAGAAGGGAAGCATTCACAGCTTGATCACATCACACAGGTTAAAAAAGAGTTTAGAGTTTGAAGCAAAGACTGTGTGTAAGAAGATAAAAAGGTAGCGCACACAGTCACATTGCACAGAGGAATATCGAAAAAAGGAAAGAAAGAGGTTGGTCATTCACAATGATTATTATCATCATCATCAATTCCCCCTTCAAATTTGATGAGGTACCTTCTCTTGTTAAAATAGAAAACATTATACATCCAAAGTCCCATGACCAAGCCATGATTCAACATCTCTTCCTTTTTAAAACGAAAAAAACATTTTCTTGTCACATCTCCTGTAATATAGTCATCAATCTGACTACTAGCAGCAGCGGCACATCATCTAAATAATAATAACAGACCCGAGCTATGAATGCTATTCAAAGAAGTAGTAAGAAAACCATCATTTCAGAATCTCTTAACAAGTTAACAAAAACCAGAGACGTTCGTAATAATAATCATCATAATTATGCTCATGCAGATGTGGTCATTCGTTTTCTTATACCTTTTTTGTCGATGCTCGTTTCGTTTATGTTATATATCTTCCTGCAGACAGTGTTGTGCATACAACACAATTACTTTGTTTTCCACTTTTAAAGTGTGAAGCACAAAAGACAGAAATTGGTTTTCTAGCACCACGAAAATGCCATGTGCTTTGCGATTACCGTCAAGTTAACAATATTACGTTGCCCACCTGTAATATGGGGATATGGAATTTAGCTGTAGACGTTCAAAATATGTACTTATTTTTGTTGATATTTGTCTCATTAGTTTTCTACCACCGCCGCAGTTTATATGATTGTAAAAGAAATACTACTGGCATATGAAGGGGGTGTATATAATGTGGGTACAGTCATCATCCCCAACCCCCAACAACCCCAGTGTGTGCACTGTCACGCTCTTTGTGCTGCTTGTAGGCTTCGTCCGTTGCGTACCGAAGTTTTTTTCACTGTGTGTGGTGGTGCGGTGAAGATAAGTGAAATTCCTTATATAACAATTTATTCCTTGTCACAAAAAAATGGAAAGGACGAGAGGTAGGAAGAAATAAAGATGTTCTGATACCTGTTACCAGGACCGTGTGTAGGCCGAGAAGCCGACTCCTATTGTATACGAACAAAAACCCAAACCAGGTAGCATACAGTATGCTGCATTCTCATTCGCATCGCATTAAAGAAAAACTGATATGACGTATTTAATCATTTCCTGATTTGTATTTTCCCTTGTTTGTAAGCACTGTGTACAAATAAGCCATATTCAGAATTGTAAATAAGGAGAATGGACAACGTAATGTATTCTTGGGAAGGGGGACAAAGAGGCAAGGATAAAGAAGGATAAATGAAGGTGTGTGCAGATTTAGAGAAATGGTTTCACAAAACGAGAAGATAATACACAGCAAAGGATTATATACATTAAAATAAGCATATACTTACGATGTTGACAAACAACTGAAAGGTGATGCTGTTGGTCTTTGCTGAATGAACTCGGGCCAAATCCTCGAGTAACTGTAATTTTCCTGGCTCAATGGCCAACTGGAACTCTTTTGATCTCAAAGCCACAAGGAAATCAGCCCAAGTGATCTCCCCAAATCCCTCACGATCAAACTTATCAAATAACACTCGCCACTTGTCTTGGAACATGAGAAGTGTATTATTAGCACTTTCAACAGCAATACCACCGCCACTAACAAGACTTATTCTCTTGGCGTTGCCGTTGTTGAACGGAACGTTATTACCACCAATTATGGAAGTAGGACGATGTGGTTGTAGAATTTCTTGGGGAAGGAGAGCAGTAGTTGTAATCTTTGTAGCAGGCACATTTCCGTTACTCTTTATAGGGCCAATGACAGGTTGGATGACAGAGACGGTTCCCGTGTTTGTAGATAAATTTGTTCCCGTTGTGATACTGTTGTTAATAGCGGCATTATTCCTGTAACCAACGGTCCTTGTAAACTCATTTGCCATTTCCACTGCATTTTCGTTATTGGCTTCTTCCAATCCTTCACATTTCCCTTGAGGAAGATTGAATTGCTGATGATGAGAATCCCGTTGAATTTGAGTAGCAACAAGATTCTCTTGATTTGCAACGGCCCTTGTCCATCTCAACGTGCTATAGGATGAGGAAACTACTGGAGAAGGCGAAAACCAGGCCAGAGGCTTCTCGACGGAAGAAGAGTGATGATGATTTTCTGCTGAATTGCTAATGCTTGTAGCAGTGCTACTACCAACACTCCTCTTTCCAGTTGTATTATCATCGGCATCATCATCGTTATCACCTTGAATGCTACTGGCAGTTGACGGGGAAGATGTAATTGAGCTTGCTTCATCCTCTGTCGCTGGATCGTTGCTGGCTTCTCCAGCAGCCCTGGAAGCAATGGCTGGAACACCCATTCCATTTTTGTTATTATTACGAGTTGCCATTTATTATCTCGGCTTCAGCATTATTCGCATCTGTTGAGGAAGATAAGGAGTTGTAGTAATGCGAAGGATGGAAATGATGATCATTTCCGTTGTTTATTATCAATGAGTTTTTACAGCTACTCGTCTGTTGGCCTTTTCCACTAATACTTACAATACTACTTGATTGTTCTTTGGAATCCATTGGTTTTATTTTGGGACTGTTTGGAATACTGGAGGCACTTAATTGACTTGTTGGACAAGAGAAATGGAAGGGACTTGTAGAATTTTTATTGTTTCTTTTCAAAGAACAATTACCATTTGATTCCGTATTAATGTTATTGATCCCATCATGTATTGCCGATTTTTCTTCCCTTTCTCCATTTCCTTGATGGAAGTTAATGTTCACTGTTACTATTTTTAAGGAATCATTATCGTTTGAATGGGATTTATTCTCGATTGAAAATTGATTTGAGGAGGAGCAAGTTACTGAGGAAGATTTAATACTGTGATTATGGTCTTCATTATTAACGTTGATGGTTATCCCATTGGCATGCTTTTTCCAGGATGATGATGATGACGGGGAAGGAGATAAAAGATTTTCTTTCCTTGCATTGACCACACAAGCATTTTGATTGATCGTCTCGTTTACTATTGCAATATTGTTTCCATTACTGGTAATTAAAAATGGACTCGATGGAAGAGGCGTTGAGACGCGATGGGGCAATGTAATCTCCTTTGTTGAAAGAGTAGGAGTACATTTATCAAATGGGATAATTGCAACGTTGGGAATATTGGAATCAGTGAAAGTTTTAACTTCATTAGAGCAACTGTGGTCACAGCCATTTCCATTGTTGGGGCTCTCTGATGTAGTGGACGGAGAAATAATGCCAATAATTTGATGATGATGAAGACTTCGAGAGGAAATGAGTTGGGGTTGTGATTTGTCTATCTCTCGGTGACCGCTACTTTCCCGTCCATCTTCTCCTCCTCTTCCATCTTTATTTCCTGACGCTGTCACGCCTTGGATGTCAAGTAAATAGCGGAAGAAATCCCAACGCATTTTAGCCTTACAAGTTCATGCAATTTGCTTTCTGAGAAGACTTTCAATTTCTTATCCGATTCATTCACATTTTCATCCTAACGCAGAATGTGTAGCCTGGCTCCATCTGCGAGATAAACAAATAAAGCAATAAATTTCCTTTTCATATATATAAAAAAACGTAAACTGTAAACTAATGACATGTAAGCAAATGATGGTCATGATGAATGCATAATCAAATTTGCGCAATAATAATTGATATATAGAATTTCATCAAGGTTAAATTAAATTAAACAACCTTAAACAAACAATAGGTTAAGATTCATATTATACTTTGTGGTCAATTTAGAGAGTGTTGCAATCGTGATTAACAACTGTCAACTAAATTTTTTGTTGCATATCATTCAGTTTGGTATATAATGTTAACTGAAATCCTGTGCAGCATCGTGCATATCGGTTCGTTTAAAAGTTTACGGGAACTAATTTAAAGGTATGTGGAACTACGGTAATTTTCTAGTTGGAAGAGCTCTGTTAATTTCACTGGTGGCATTGGGCAGTACACGCTCTGCAGATGTAAAAAGTTTAGAATACGACAGGAAGTACATACAAGAGAGTAACAAAGGCTGGTTCAGAGTTTGCAACAGTGATCAAAACAGTCATTATGAAGTTGATGCGGAAACGTGTCCACATGGAGCTTGGCTTTCTGAAAGTCTGCAGAGTGGATGTATTTGCGTAAATGGACTGTAAGAATTTTATTGTGTCTATTAAATGATTTCACATGAGGTATGTAATGTAATTTACTTTCCTAATCAATTATTTTTATTACAAGGTGGGCTATTAGCCAAGGTTGGTGCGATGAGGACTATTTTGTGGTTTATGGCAAGGGAGATTGTTTTAAATTGGAAATACCGGTAGGGGATACATAATTAATTTTCAAAATTTTAAGCAAACCTTCATCATTTTTACAAATAAAAACTTTGCTAGATTCAAAAATTGGGATTTCTTGGAAATGCCCAAAACGCTTTCGAACCAACAAACTTTGTGACAAAGGAAAATGGGCATGTATTCCGAATGTTTTCAAATGAATTTGTCATGCCGTATGAATTCTCCCGTGCGACCAATCGTACAATATTACGTTTGCGACCTGACAAAGGATCCGGTATCCTTTTGGAATTGAAGCGAGATGTAACATGGGAGGAAGAATACATGAGGATGAAGTTGTTTGTGAATGATGTAATGTTTAACGAAGAGACAATGTGCTTTGATAGCGATTTGAGTGGCGAGTGGAATGAGGAGGCTCTGATGATTTACAAATTGAAGGCAGAAGTAAAATATGTCAAAGTTACGGATCAATGTCCAAAGCTTATGCATTTTGATGATGAGTTGGATGACAATCAGTGGGAAGATGATGTAACGGTTTTTAAGGTTTTGCCTGGACAGGCTATCCATGTAAAAAGTATGATATTCAAAATTACATAGGAAACCCTTATGCTAAAATGGTCTAACCCAAACTATTAATAAAATTGACAGCGGGAGGTATACTTCAATCAAGTACAAATTGCACCTCAACGTGTAATCCAAATCCGGATACGGCTAGCCCTAGAAAACGCAGTGCACTCATTCGTCATAAAAGACAAGCGTTGGATACGTTGCAACTGGATAGAGACTTTACTCCAGAGGAAAGGGATGAAATTGTGAAAACATCTAACCTGCGCGTTGTAAAGCAAGAATTAAATTGGCTTTTGGAAGGTGTCAGCCCACCAAAATTAAAAACGGAAAATTGGAAATTAGTCCAAAAAATTAAAGAAGTTTTTGTTAAGGCTTGTCCTGACACTGAAACTCCCAAGTTTTTGGTGAATGCAATGATGCGTCTTTTCCGCCTATTTTATCTGAACTCACGAGACTTTTATCCAAATGGACACTTGGTGGAAGAGAAAGCACAAAATGAAAGGATGTCTAAGACGTTAGATTTATGCTTGAATGATGCCTCCGAATTTCATTTTAGCTACGATGTAATTGCAAATGACACGAAACAATGCCGCGAGGTATGCTTACTACTAGTTCAGTTTAGTTTAATAAAACTGTTTATCACACCAAACGAAGTATTTCATTTTTGCATTTTTAATTGCAGAGTAAGGATGAAGATAACAACATCACGAATCTGTATTGTCCATGTAACGAATTTGTAAGTAATACTGACAATTTTTTTCGAATAATCCCGATACATGTACGATGTCATTAAAGTGAAGTTCAAATTAAATGTTGTATTTTTACAGCTTGGCTCCGTAAACATCTCATACTCGCTGAACATGACAGGGCCACTAGAAAACCATGTCGTAGCTGGAGATAAATTGCAACTAGCTGATAATCTTATATTTCTCATACCAGAAGAAAATCAGTTTGACAGTACTGTACATGATTTACCTACTGAAACTTTGTGGAAAGTGATAACATTTTCCCACTTTTACTGTGCCAAATACTTTCAACACAATCCCGCTGATTTTAGTGCTTTAATGACCAAAATGGAGGACTTTTTTAACGAGGATATAATTTACAGATGGTAACTTTCTACATATCCATACCTTTCAAATCCAAATAATCAGACTGATTGTCTCTAACTTTAATGTTTATTGTTAATTTTCTTCAAGGACTAAACCTGGAAAGCAATCCTTTAGCATTTGGCAATATTTGTATAATTCATTCGATTTGAAGAAATTTGCTAAATCTGTGGATGCTTGTGTTGCAGTAGCAAAATTGGTATCAGCATATCCCGAATGGCTAAACAGACCAACGCTTGATATTAAAAGGTTTGACATATTACTAAGAATATACTGAATTATGACAAGGTTAAGAATAACTGTTATATAACATTCTGTAAACAGACGAAGAAAGCGGTCCTTGGATCAAGCAAAACTCTGGAAAGGTTCCGCTTATTGCTTAGATGATCCATGGGATCCCGTATACAAACTTGGAGTTAAATCTCAGGACAAATGCGTAGATTTGAACAGATATTAATGGCTTATTCATTTTCTTGGTGAGAAAATGTTTTATTGTATATGTCTAAGTAAAATATCGCAATTTACGGTCGCAAGGCCAATTGAGCAATTTACTTCTGTCACAAATATTTGTGTGAATATTTGTGCTTATTTATACATATTATTTTGTTTTTCTGGTTCCATATATTTTCCCATATATGGTCTGTGTATATTGGAATCGATATTTTCTACATTGTGGGGGGTTTTGTTAAGCCATTGGATTTATAAACTTAATTACGTAGTCATTAATCCTCACCGCTTCCGACAACGATGGATGCCATTAATGTTCATGTTATGAAATATGTCATTCATCAGCCTTAGATAACACATACAACTGAAATATTTTATTTTTGAACTTTTGGTTTGTAACTTTCCAAATTCACTCCTACTCCCAAGTGTTTTCATGCAGTAACAAACATTTAAGTGAAAGTGGAGTTGAGTTTTCAATTAAATGAATTTTCTAAACGACTTGACCCGACATGTACTTGATCCCTCGTCCTTCATAATTTCTGGAATTCGAAGCAAATTTTATTAATATACAAGCATTTTTGAGGCTGCAATCGTTCCAGAAAGTTGGCTTCAAAGTACTCGTGTATTAATACAAATCAGTAGTTTTTATGACTTAAAAACACTTCCATTATAATCTCTAGTAATTAAGATGCCTTTGCTGTTTTCACTTCATCATTGTGTGATGACAGGAAGATGGATCATCATTCATTTTAACCATTTTCCACCTGTCACATTTTACAAATGCAATGATTTCACTTCAATTTCAAAGATTTCAGAGACAAATTGAGAAAATACCGACTTGTGCATTGATGATAGTGTTTCCAGTAAATTCTGAATCTGGGATAAAGAAAGCAAGGCAAAGAAAGGATATACACAATATTATGAAGCCTTATGCATTTACTTATATGTACAGGAAATCTAGAGGCGGTTTCCAATCCAAATTGAGTTTCCTCGATTTGTCACAGAAAAGTGACTGATGGATGATACAAATGGCTAAAAGTGTTTCATGAGTGACGCCTTTCATATTCCCGCAATTACTACACTGAATAGGAAAAGCAAATACATAATGGATCCCTGTTACGAATTGTTCCTTCCAGATTTTTCTGCCGACTCAAATTTCATGTTCTACCGATGTGGATACCAGAGCATAACGTTAACTTATTTGTTTTACGTAGAAATGGATGTAATACTTTATTTGTTATATACTTAAACCATAATGTTATTTGCAATCCCTTTCGAATATTTCTAAAAGAAAAATTGATCTAGTTCAGTCTATTCTTTGAAAAGTGACAATGACAATAAGGAAGATAAGGATATCAAGAGCGCCTTTTATTTCCGTCTTTTCAACATTCATATTTATATTCGTTTGTCTCTCACTGTTTTAAATTCAGTGTCATATTATGTACTAGAAGGGGCCCGTTACTTCGTTAAACGAAGTAATTAAATTAAGATTTGTCCAAAAACTATGTTATTTTTAATGCG
>JAHZMV010002824.1:0-12148 GCA_027743765.1 Coecobrya sp. COE2 | reverse complement strand
CACGGTGTGGTTTACCTTATAAAACCTGGTCCTTCGCTAGCTAGCATTAAAGTTAATCACAGTTAACAATGATATACTGCTTATTTGTTCTCTTGAGGTTGCCTTCTTCTAATTATCATAACATCAAAGAAATATTTAATCACGCTAGCTGAACTTTTATACTGCCAGACCATTATTGGCATTACTACTTGAGCGGCTGGCTACTGCTTTGTTGAAATACAGGACACTTCTCGTAAAAATCCGCCCATTGTAAATTTATTGGTCGAGGGTGGAGAGCTGTTTTTTCGATTGTAAATACAAACCTTGTTTGTTCATTCATTGTCAAAATGGATTCTTTATGCAGTCCAGTAAATAATTGCTTGTTTACATGCATTCACCTGGCCATTCTGGCCAAATTAGCAACCATTAAATCTGGACATAAATACTCCCCTGAGGAACTATAATCAGCGGAAACGTGAAAACCATGTAGAACTCTGGAGTTGATCTAGACCATATAATATGTTTTCTATCACTTCAAAAAAGCTATATTGCTGTGTAGGAACTTTTTTATCTTAATTTATATACGATTAATTGGAAGCAAAAATAAATCACGATAATTTTTACCTGAAAAGGTTAAGAATACACGGTAATTGAATTTGACTACTTGTTTCAAATCAAGACAGAATGCGTTTTACAGTGCATTCATGTCACCCCAATGAATGTGTATATAAATGCAAATATCAGCATACTTATTATGCATATATTCTAGAAATAAAGGATGGTCCATTTATTATCATTGATATGTTCCTGTCATTTAGGTATTTAAATCTTTGAAGAATCAGAGCACCTACAACCTAAGTAAATATTGATGTAAAGTAACTAGTATAATATTATATTATATGTATTTACGAGCATACTTGCAATTGCAATGCAATTGTCCTAAATCGTGCTGTGACACAATGATGATGTTGTTAGTAATGGTGTGAGATGATATGAAAATAGGTATACATTCTGTATCGTTTCGACATTCTTTCAACATTGGACATTTCTAAAGACTTGTTTGAACATTTTTGTCGGTGCATATAGTCATATACCTAAATAGAGTTTAATAGAGTCTTCATCTTTGATATGGACATACATTTTCAACGCATCCCACACATTACGGGAAAGAATTCGAACTATTAAATTCTTTTATCATTGACTCAAAATATTTGTAATATATGAATGTCTGGTGTCTGTCAGAAGACCCATGTCACTTAATTAACGAGTCAGAAATTTTTATGACGCATATGCATGTATATAATATATGCATAATTATTACAGACATCGGCGGGTACAATAATATCTGTGACAAAAATCACGTAAATCTTGTGTAGGAGATATTTTATCATCGTTTTTGTTTTCTTTCACCAAGAAAACATGAATTCTTCATTTATGACGGGTACTTTATAAGCTTTTGGAAAGACCGTGTATGGTTAATCTCCATTTTTGTTATAAGTAACTAAAGGGCAGTTAATAAAATGAAAATTTGTTACTTTTACTGCCAGATTTTTATCTGTAAAAATGGGCTGCATTGTTCTTATCTTGTAAAAATATGAAATGTCAAACAATAATGACGCAAATATGTATAAAGATGACAAAGTAATAACAACATTTCACAATGGTGTAGGCATATCTCCGTTTCTTTCCACTCTGTATGATACAGAAAAGAGGAACATCACAACTGGATACACTAGTGAACTCTTATGTCTATCCTGGGCAAGGTATTTAACTGGGCGAATGCTTTTCATAAAGCAAGACGAATTCATTAAGAATTCGAACGCTCCTTATTCGGCACAGCGTAAACATTTTCTGACAATCACAAAATTTTATTAGTTTTTAAGAAACCAGCTTCCAGTGAAAAGGAGGACAAGAAAAGCTTTCCATTGCATGAAACAACAAAAAACTATATCTTTATTCAATATCGTACTTTCATATACGGTATTACTAAGTGTCAATATATAACAACAAGTTTGAATAAAATGCATTCACATAACCTATTCGGAATAGTATGCATGTGCGGAAATTTATATTCTGCAAGTCAGGCGAAGATATTACGACAAAAAGGGAAGTTATAATATTCATTATTTGCCAAGAGAAGACACTATTGTTATCAGTTGCATAATACTAATACAAAGTTTGAAAATTGAAAACATCGTAGACTCAGTTCCAGTTCATAAAGCAAACGTTCGCATCATATCTTTTATTGTTTTGTCATGAGAAATGGAGCAATCAAGGTATCAAATTGACTTCCTCCGCAGAACCAGCAAAGCGTGCTTTCTGTTTTCATCACATCATAACAATGAAATGTCTCATGCAATATTCAATATCAATAAATAAATTCATAATGTACGAATTGAATAAACTGACATCATTAAAACTATGTAGTTGTTTAGTAATTTGTTTTATTTCAGAGGAATTCTCGAAACAATGAAGCCGATGATAAACACAAAACAGTTATTGAAAGAGCGTGTAAACTGGTATAAAGATTATTTTGCAGCACTGTTTTGTCAAAGGTCCTACATAATGTTCTGGACATTTTACGCATCTAGTTCGGCTCATAGTTTATAAACTTTAATGTATTTCATATCATAAATAAGAAGGGTGTAGTCATCATAAAGCACTATTATCCTAAATAAATGATTTTTTAAACCTGTTGGAAGTTGTGAAAATAAAACACTGGGGAATAATGATTTTAATGATATCAAGTTGTGCTAATGCAATTGGCAAAAGGTGATACCAAATAAACTAAAAAAGTTAATAAATTTTATCGTGCAAGTCTCCTTGATAAGGTTGATTGTCATTCAAGAGTTCTCCAGAGTTGATAAGGTGTCCAACACGTGTAAATTATGCTATGAAGTCGCCAATTACATTAATATACGGTACATTTGTATACGAATGACAAATCAGTTAACATAAGAAAATCCAATCTCAAGGAGACACCGAATTTCCGATCTCGTGTTTTCGGATTCGTCTACTGTCAAATGTTTTTTTCTTTGCAACTTGCAATTCCAAGTTTATCACTTTCGTTAACAACACAGAATCATTTATATTCATTTGGCCCACGTGGCTTATGTTGATTTTAATGATATCAAGTTGTGCTAATGCAATTGGCAAAAGGTGATACCAAATAAACTAAAAAAGTTAATAAATTTTCTCGTGCAAGTCTCCTTGATAAGGTCCATTGTCATTCAAGAGTCCTCCAGAGCTGATAAGGTGTCCAACACGTGTAAACTATGCTAAGAAGTCACCAATTACATTAATATACGGTACATTTGGATACGAATGACAAATCAGTTAACATAAGAAAATCCAATCTCAAGGAGACACTGAATTTCCTTAATCGTGTTTTCGGATTCGTCTACTGTCAAATGTTTTCTTCATTGCAACTTGCAATTCCAAGTTTATCACTTTCGTTAACAACACAGAATCATTTATATTCATTTGGCCCACGTGGCTTATGAAACTTTTACTTGTCAACATTATTTGTCCTAGACCGACGTACATAGGAATTCCGTTTACCAGGCTATGATCTTGAAAGCGTATAAGTAATATTGTCTGAACTGATATGCGTAACAAGATGCCAGTGCAGTGCTCTGAAAACATTTCCGTGCAGAATCCCAAGGAAAAAAATATCCACTCTAATTTCGTGCGAAGTGCGAGAAATAGTGCAAGCATATCATGTAGCGAACTGAACGTGGGCACTATGTACTTTTAGAATTCAAAAGTTTTGTTGGAGTTTTTACGTTTCTGTAAATTCAACTAATTTCGCAGTGCTTGTCCTTGTTTCATTTTATCGCCTCATGCATCACCCCGTAGAAGTATATATAACTAGTTTATACTGTCACTTTTGCCGGAGAGATCTCCATTCCCAATGTATTGTAGTCCCTATCGCTGCCTTCGCTCCATATATTTCAAAATAGCTTTTTTATTATTGCTTCTGTGCACGCTGTTAGTTTACATAAAAGGAAAAGGGGACCAGTAGAAAGTGGAAAAATAGAACAGGAAAAGAACGTAGAGCAAAGTGAAACAATCTGGTTGTCGATGAAAATGATAATGATGACAATGATTCTAAAGATAGAGTTCATTCCTTATTATTATTATTACTAACTGTCTTTTTCATGAACTGCGAAACTCGACTACATTTCTTCGCGCTGTGGGGTTGCTCTTATATGTATTATGTGATGTGTGTAATTTGAAACGTTAGAATCAGGCAATGATTTACTAAAAATGTATGTATTTCTGAAATGTGCCCAAAACATGGTAGAAGAAACTAAAAAGAATTCCTCTACTTCTTTTCTATTGAAGCTGACAGGAAGTTATGCATTCTAAAAACCGACAGAAATAGCAATGTTTTTGTCCGTACGACTTTCAGATAAGAATTTACTGACAGACAAGCTTATTTTATGTTAAAGTAGTGCAAGTGTCTTCTTTCTTTACACAACAAACACACTAGTAAAAACCAGGAACTATGCAACATTGCAAATTGTCAGCAGTACATAATACTTATGTCGTAGCAGAGCGCTAATGTTTATGCTATTATTTTACTTTACTGGTGGCGGATTTCTTTTTTTTACGCTATGTCATTATTCCACTCACTTCCTATTTACTCCATTTGTGCGTTCGTTATTTTCCTGGACTTCTTTATTACAGATGCTGGACAGTGTTTATGAAGAAACATAGGCATACGAGATTATATAGCCATCTAGCCGCAACCCAAGAGCGGACATTCCACTGTATTACTAGGAATACGCATTATTACGAGTATCCTTTGTCTGTACCATGCGATAATCATTAAAATAGTTGAAGAGAAGAACGAGTAGAAAATTTACTGAAAACACCACACTATGTTCTAGTGGATATTTTAGTAGATAAAGCATCTTGTTGGAGTACTTATGCAGATTGTAATAAAAGTATCGTGTTTTCATGCTGCGGACTGCAATATGCAAAATGTTTATCCAGAGTCGAGACGACGTTATTCACGACATTTGGGTGCATGCTTGAAAGCAGTATTGCCGTTGTGTGTAATATGGTGATTGTCATAAATAGTCACATCACGACAGAAGATAAGTAACCAACAAACCATGATACGACATGTCCAAGATGGGTTTTCTCTATATGGAAAGATGTGCATATGTCCACGTATGTATAGGGATTGCATGTTCCAAGTTAATATTAAAACGTCTTCTTCGCAGTAGTTGCCCAATTCCCCTCCATTTTTTCCTTAGCCTTTGGTTCCAAGTTTAGATAAGAAGATGTGCATAATAAAAGTAGTAGTAATAATAATAATCAAGATAAGGGACAGTGACAAGTACAGTATTGTTTTCAGAGAAGCGGCATGACTTGCCACTGCCACTACTATTGTAATAATATATAATCAGACAACTTATCTGCAAATGCACACAGTGAACACCATGCCCTATCACTTGGACTTGGTCTAGAATGTAATATATTTTATTCCCCTTCGCCTCTAGTAAAAAAGCGCACAACATGCATACGTTCCTATTATGTATATAGTATGAATATAATCTCATTATTATTGGCAGTAGCGCAAATTTAGTCAATAATTTACAGGCCATTGACCAAGACGAGTAGTGAATTTGTGATGATTTCATTAGTTATCGAGTTCGAAAAATGTTTTGATGTTGCTTTTGAGAAGGGGAATTACATCTGCCACCATGTCTCCTATCGGCTTCCGCCGATCCGCTACATGACTTTGATTTCACAAAACATCAAGCAAGATCGTCAACAACCGAATAGTACATAAAATGTTGACATCATTGATTGTTTTGGGAATAGCTAATGTGCAAGTAAATAGAACGAGAAAAAAGTTTGGACAAATGATCGACGCCACATTATTTTAATACGCATAATATACATATAGCATTATGGTTCTCCTATTCGGATACCATTTTCAAGAAACGCCAGTGCAATAAACTCGGCGTGCATACATATAGCCGGTTGTGCAGCATCCTGACCTGGGTTACACAATAAAAAGTAGTACCTATATTGCATAGCATGACAAATAATCTTCCATGAACCATCATGCATTATTGAATTACTATAACCTCGGTCCACGACTTGTAGCGGTTATATTTTATTCTCCGAAGTCCCCGAAAGAATAGGTTGAAGTTGCAATCCTGGATAGCTTTCGGATGACACAATAGGAGCCTTATTTATGGATTATACATAGTTGCCAATGTCCTTATTTTAAAAAGTTTTCTACTTACAGAATTATAATTATAAATACTTTTGCTATATAGTTGAATATATATTTTATACTGGGTGATTTTGAAGTATGCCTATACGGTTTGTAGACCCAAAAGGAAATGAAAGAATATTTGGTTTACATAATATAATGTATATTGCAGAATGTTACTTATGTGACGCTTGTAGATGAGGATAAAGGGCAAACGGCTTAACATACGAATCTGTGTGCTTCCACGAAAACATTTCCATTATCAGCTCAACATGACTTTTGTTCATCTAGTCTCACCATTTTAACTTTATGAAGAGGACCCGCTTATAAGTATCGCCGTATTTTATAGAAGCACAGTGAATACAAATAATATGATTATTAGCCTCAGAGTATCATCATCGCTGACTCAAAAAATGGCAAGTCAGGAGTCAAAGTCCAAAAGTAATGCAAGGAGGGAACTCTGGGAAAGAAATGAAAATGAGAGGAAGATATGTAACCGGAAATAAAAAGTACACATCTATATGCACAGGAACACTGAAAAGAGATCTCACTTTCAGAGCGACAGAATATTTATGATGAAATTATTGATACTCTGGAAAATCATAGAGAATCGAGGACAGGGAGTAGTAAATCGACGGATAAAATAGAAGTTAGTTTTTAGAACTCTTTCTTCTTCGTCTTTCCTCTTATACTACATAGGTATACTTTCTTTCTTCGTCCGTTTCTGGTTTCCTCTTTCGCTTTTACTTTTTTCCCTTCCACTAAAATGGGCAGTAGTTATGTAGTTGTTCTTTCTTGTTTGTATACTACTTTTGGAAATGTATTGATCCGAATGTGATTTTCGTTGCGATTCTTGTTTGATGGTGATACATAAATACAACTCAGGGTTTGCTATTGCCACCAGAACTGCGTCACACATTCACGTGAAATGAAAAGGGCTTCCCTAATAATAAATCAAGAGAGTGTGACTTGCCGGGTGAGTACCAGTAAAAGGATATATCCCTATATAAATTCTAAAAGCTATAGGTAACAACCTCGTTACCATTATTTCCTACATTTCTGCCGAATTTTTTCCAGTCCAAATTTATTACTTGATAAAATCGTCTCTTTAAGAGACTCTCTTACCCTCTGATACGTAGATGCACTTACTGTCTGATAGTGATGACTGCCCTTTTCCCAATGAATTGACCTCTTAAAGTGGGAGTACCTATTTATATGTATGTACCTATACATATTACATTTTAAGTTTATCAAAATTTCAAATTCGTGTTGGAAATTTTGAGTTTTCCAATCATAGATTTCTTCGCTACTTTTTATACATCACGTTGATTGCTATTTTTATGCTCGGTACACAATTCATTTGTTGTAATATATCACTAACCTGATTGAAAGTCAAGTATCGATATTTATTGGTTTAGAAGAAACAATTTGAACCGGTACCCAAATATTAGGCATTTCTGAGAATACCTTTATTACCTTTATTATTTATTGCATTTTTGTACATTCATGTTTAGGGATATGTAATACGTATGCAGCGTTGAATGATTTGCGAGCCTTGAAAATGCATAAATTCACTTTCCCCGTCGGAGTGCAAAGTGCAGACAATGTAATGAATGTGATGAATAGAAAGTAAAAAATGTTTCCGGGGTCATTTGTTGTTAATCTGCTGACTACAGAGTAGCAAGTGGTCATTTTTCGGTGCACAAAATTGGACAATAATAGGACACTCCCATTTGTCTATTCAAGAAGAAAATAATTTTTCAGCGGTAGACAATTTCATGAAATTTATGTGACTTTTTTCAGAATCTCTTTACATCGTAATAAGGCAGTAAATTGTACTACACTTATTTTCTAGGAATGGCTGGGTTCGACCATATCTCATCGTCACTATTGTACAGTGAAAAAGTAGTTGAAGGCAAACTGATGGAAATCAAGTGACGTACCACATTTTTACAAATTTTTTACTGCGCAAAGTGATACGTGTAAGGTTTGCGTATCAACTAAAAATGGCTTTTTGTGGTGAGCATAGCCATCATTAATATGTATGAGATGTGGAGAGTGAGATGCTTGGTTATATGCCATTTCCATGTAAAACTGTCAAGAAGAAAGGGGATATTTATTATGGATTATTAAGAAGAAGAAAAACTTTTGTTTTGTTAGGAGAAAGGAAGACCGTAAAGTCTGTAGAACCCTTTGTTCGTCAACTGAGAATACTTGTTTTCCTTCTCTCACGACATTCGACTTTTTTGTTTTAATGATTAATTAGATTTAATCAAGCTATGAAAAGGACTATCCCCAATTTCAATCAACTTCCGTATTTCTTTTTGATTAGCAAGTTAAAATTGAAAGAAAAGAAGAAAGGAGGATTCAGCTTAACTGGAGTTTTTCTAATATTACATACTTTCAACGACTTAAATTCATAAGGGATTTTATTCATAGTGTAAAAGTTACTGAATTTCTTTATTCATGCATACCAACTAACTATATATGTACTTATACTGCGCTACAATTTTTTTCCAAAATGTACAGATTAGTTGGTCGAGACTTCACTTATAAAACCAATATTTTACTGGTGATTACCTAATAAATCGAAAAAATACAAGTGCGCAGTCTTGCTCTTATACGTGGCAGAGAGTTGAACAGATCTGCCGAATTCACGGTCCATTAGCATAAGCACATTCCAGTATTCCTTGAACAAAAGATACGGTTTATCATTGCGGCGGAAACCAGGTTATTTGGATTTCACAAATGGTTATGTTATGATGACGTGACACTTATCCTATCCTACTTTCAATGGAAACATCAATTTTGCTTACTGAAGCGTCAACAGCAGTTCCTTTTTGTGACAACGATCAAAAATCCCTTTACTTTTTACATTCAGATACATACCCCTATTGAACACTTGATATGATGGTACCTTATATAATATTTGCCTTGTTTACCACACACGGGCGCAACGCTTCATTATTCATGAATTGGCCTAAAGTGTACCTTCTTACTGTTATCCTTATTTTATCTGTGTGTTCCAACTTCTTTAAGGCTGGCTGACTTGAAGTCAAGCGTACAATCAAAATCATTACTTGGGAACTTATACAGTTTGCTCAATAGAGCTATGAGCTATTAACACGTTCTAGAAAGGTGAGAAAGTTGCTCTGGCTCCTATAGAATTTTCATCAGCATCTATATAGGCATTGTGATTATGATATCAAGAAAATTTTGTGGAACCTGCTTCCATTCCAACAAAATATCAAAGACCATTAACTACACGCGTCACTAACATACCTACGTACACATTACACATCACTTTTTAGAATAACCTTTTGCAAAGACAATTTCTGCAATTTTGGTGAAAAGCAATTTACTTAGCATAAAAACACGTCGAAAGACCTATGACGGCGTGCCGAAATCGGGTATGATTGAGTTTATTGGAGCAGTTCTGAACGAAACGATTGACATGTCATATCGACCTAATCCTAAATCCTACTTTTTAGGGCCGCAACTGACACATAAAATTTTTACGCTTGTCTCATTGCAAAAAATCCGTTTATATTTGTATTTTGTCCAGGACAGGAATAACATTATTTTTCTAGATGCACTCTTGCCTCTATACGTATTGATCCCAATAATACATGTACATTTTGTGCGTACTAGACTCGCAAAACGGAGAAAGCAACTTTCTGAGGACCACCGAAGTGATTGAAGACAATCATATAAAAGTTTTTTGATGACCTGCATCAATACGAAATCTCTTTGGTATCATCGCCATAGTGGAAAGATTTGAAAGGCGCATTTCAGTTCACGTTGCAAAGCAGTACATAGATGTACCAGATTATGTCTTTTTTGATCTCTCCAGTATTTTTGCAAATGTTCTTACCTCACTTATCGGGTATGTTGAATCACAAATCGAGGGAATGAAAGAGGTTATATCAAAGAATGAGATCTGAATTGGATTTCTCCAGAAATGCTTTTCGGTCATATCATCAACACCACATACATATCAATATATCCCATCCGAAAATGAAAATTATCATTCATATAACGCACATTTTGACATTTACGCTCTGCAATTTATATGGATAATAAAAGTATACTAGGTACTTCCATATTTATAACTTTAGTCCTGAGTGAAGAAAATTGCAGTTCTGGTAATAGGTATGTACATATATATGTGTAGTATCTTCCCTTTTAACTAACTCTAAAATATCATTTCCCTTATTTTCCAAGCATTTTCTCTCTCTTGAATTGTAATAGATGAACAGCCGAGACAAGTATGCAAGTACAAGTATGTACTGGTATGCAAGAGTGTAAATGAAAAAAATATTTTGTGATTTGTATCAGTATGTACTAAAGTTCTCAGAGTTGGTAAACGCTTATTCAACTTACATAATATATTGTTAAAAATGATAAGCGAAACCTTTAAAATTCATCAGTCAGGAATTTCGAATTCAAGTAGTACACAATCACCATTCTTTTGTACTTAGGTATTTATATTAACAAGGGTATAGTGAAAGCAATATAATATGTTGCTGTTTTTCATTGTGTCGTTTTACATTACAAATAAGGAAAAGGATTTGCGTCATGGCCATGAGCTTTTAAATAGTAAATTTACAGTGAAAAAGTAATAGAAGGTAATGTTGTTTGTAGCTTCGTACTGCGCAGCGTTTTCTTTATTCCATGAAAACATCAGTTTAACATGCAACAGCAATGTCGTAAGTTGTTGCGTTTCTATCATTGTTCATTGGCAGTTATAAAGTTTTGCCAACGGCTCTGCTCATTAATGGCTTAAAATCGTAAGGATGAAGGATGCATAAAATGATTTTTTCAACATTCATTTTGGTATGTGCGGAATGAAAACATGCTTTCTTATTCTTCTAGCTATTTTCAACAATTTCCGATTAGACAATGAATCTTTTGATTTTCACTTTGTTATCGGTCGGTTCGCTGATCGGGCTCTCAAATTATTTTTTGTTGATGGAATAATTACCATTTCCTCATCAACATATTAATCGTTTATAAAAGGCTCAAATGTCTTAGGGAACACACATCAACTCAATCACTCGACACGTCTGTTACTTTAGACTTACATGGTTATCCAATAAATTTAGTTTTCCGCAGCAATCACCGTACACATGTATCATCTGCAGACGACAATGACAATCGATCATATTCACAAAGCAGTCATTCCTTGATCTCCGCCTCCACTAAAGAGAAAGAATACAGTATCATAGTTTCTTCACTCTGCTGACTGTCACTTCATTCGTAGCGTTGTTACTCTCTGTGTTAAGTATTGCCAGTAGCTGTAATTAAGACAAGAAGCGTTTTGCATCTAGTTTCTTGCTAGTAGCTTGACGTACAATTACAGACACACACCGTTGCGTTGCTGTAATGGTTTTTCTTCCCAAATGTGAAAGGATGTGGTTGTTGGCTGCAGACGAAAAAGATGATGCATGTATGCGTGTCAAAAACAGTCTGTCAATGATCATATCCATTATGTACCTGTCATGTGCACTCCACAAAATGTAATGATTCATTAGCATCAGTCATTACTAGAAGATTTTCCTTGCTTCTCATAAGAATAACATTAGGTTTATATGTATAAGCAGCAGTGAACAGTAATGAGTAATGAATAATCTACTTAAAATGAGCAAGAAATGTTTAAAATGAGCAAGATAGACAACCCTTTTCCAAGTGATGAAGATATCGACGAAATCTGAGACGTGTAGTTACAAGAAATTCGAAACAGTAATATTAACAGTACCATGAAGCCACAACTGTAGGCAAATTATTCGTTCGGAGCACGCAGTATTTGGTAAACTTTATATTTTAGTCGATTCATCAACAAAGTATCATAATCCGTTTAAGCACAATATAATGCACATATTATTTATATTTTTACGTATCTCACTTGAATCTTACAAGAACGAGTACCAG